>RXPK01001242.1:0-56035 GCA_004143645.1 Protaetia brevitarsis | reverse complement strand
TGAAAAACTTTCATTAAAAATACAACACGTTGCTCACATAAAGGACAACCAGACTGCGTATGACTGTGGATTCCAAATTCGGTTACCATGATTGAAATATCAAGAGAAATGTTTAATCAATCAATCTATAGATATGTCACAGGCGACATGGTCTGGCATGGTTAATGATGCATTTCCAGCTTATACTACGGTCGTTTCCGGTGAGGTTTATGCCTGGTTTAGAGGCCGTGGCTGAACTTTTTCACGTAGATTATACGATGATTAAAAAAGGATAAGGCTAGGGAAAATCAACCATGAGGAAAATAAGAAAGATAATCTTCCTTTAATTCCAGCGATGCGGTGTTGCGATTTAAAGAATTTAAGGGTGCGGCACGTTTATATCGCATTACCATCAGCGGATTAGCTTTTCGGAACGATTGTCGGCATATATGCTTTCCTTTTTTTTCTTTATTTTAGTCATGGATTATTCGCTGGTGTTCAGATGATATGATTTACAAATATTTAAAATGTGTTCGTGTATAATTATTTGAAGAAATAAATTTACTGAAGCCATTATTTTTATTACAGATTGTTTAAGGTTTAGTGTTTATGACGATTTTTTTAATGTCGGTTGTAGTAAAATAAATAATAATCTGGAATTTACATTAAACAAGTTTAAAAATAACACTTTGAAAATTGTTCTTTATAAAAAAAGTTATTCTTTTCTTAAGTGGTTTAAATTTATCGATATTTGTAAAGGTAAACAGATATAAAGTGATATTTTATTTATTAATGTAACAAGTATATACAACTCTTAATTTAACTGAAATAAAAACAATTTAAATTAAAATTACTTACAAAAATAAATTATTGTTTACAAAAATACTTATAATGACGATAACTAAAATATAAGAAAAAAAATACGAACACTTGATTGAAATAAAATTGCGTCCTGAACAAGGGAATTAAAAATCCGAATTATCATTTAAAATCCTTTGGCGGAAACTACAAAGGTTTTAATTTTGGGAATGTAAATCGCCCTGTTGTGGATTACGATGGCATTGCATTTAAAGTAGATACGTTAGAATTACGTGGCTGAATTCGTTTTAAGAACTTAGGTCATAATTTTTTTAAGTAATTGTACATAAAGCTTGAGATGTGATTAGCCATGAAAGTGAGTTTATACACTTGGAGGAGCGCTGATGATGCCTGGTAGGCAGAAACTCGGATCCGTTCCTAGTGTCCATCTCTTTCATTGCTCTTGCTAATATGGTGATTCGTACAATAGACCATGAACCTCGCCTGGCGGCATATTCTATTGGTGGTGGCTCATTTTTCTAAAAAAAGATCTAAGTGTTGCAACACCTCCTAATGTAGGCTTTAATAATGAATTTAGAATTTCTTGTACTTAAATCTTTATCTCACTGATACTAAGACGTTTCTAAGATATTCTAATTTGTCCAACATCCTCCTGAAAGACGCCTAAAGGCTTCCCACAAGAACGCCGATCGAATTTCCACGAACGATAGTGTACACATCGACCAGCAAAGAAGATAGAAGGTGTAGTACACACTGATGGCCATAATTACCGTAGAAGCAACGATCTAATCACAATAATCAAATAGCAATCAAGCGACCTATCCAAGGTCGGACCGTTCGCTGTTGCTTTGCCGTCCGTAGCTGTTAACTCGCCGTATAGTAGCTGTGTCTTAAAAAGGAGCCATGCTTGAATAATGATATACCCGCTCAACTATTACGCGTACGGTGCCCGGCAAGTAGACTTCTACGTCTCGCGCAACGCTATGATTACCCCGGCGAAATTAAACAGTACAGGAGTATCAGGTAGGTGTATATACGGATCCTACTACCGTCCGTGCATACCGGGTAATCTCTCATTTCCTCGGCGTGCACGCGGAGGAAAAAAAAGAGAGGCTAGAAATTAAAAATGAGAAGGCTTTAAGAAGATCGAAAGTCCATCGATTGGTAAGCCAAGGCGAACCTGCAATCACCACCAAGGGAACGTGATGGTAGTTGTAAACTTTATGTCCTGTTTCGTCGAAAATATTTGACGCTATCGAGCTGATTGTTTTCTTTAACGGCTTCTTAAGAATTGCTCCTTTGTTTATTTACTCGCTCAAGTACATAGCGTGTACTACCAAACACAAATATCTTGACTGAAGTTTGACATAAATAGAGATAGAATCGTTGGAGTTTAAAGTAAAGTAAACTTTATTTCCACAGACTACAAAAACAGAAGTATAGGAAACGTCAGAGAATGATGATACATGGCAACAATACTAATGATAAAAGAAAAAAAATAAATAAATAAACAAAGTGAAAGAATACCGATTGTAATTATCGTAGAGGTATAATAGTAATGTGACACCGGTCATAATAAAAGTACAACAATAGAGGTAAGAGTAAAATACATTAAAAATAAAAGTGATGATTATATGGAATAATTATAACAACGGTGGGCAAATGCGGCTCCAAGAGCCGCATGCGGCTCTTCGTTGACTTAAGTTCGGCTCCCATTAAAATTTGAGTTTGAATCGTTTGTTTTTATTATACTGTCGAGCTTCCCTAAGTCGAATGTATCTCCATAGTTTATCGAAAAAAAAATCGAAATTTAGAAAAATTCGTCCTATAGAAATTCGAGTGTATTTGAATTTTAATACTAAAATGTTTAAATAATTATTTTCTTTTTGATAATTATATTTCTATATGTGTTTTGTTAAAATATACAATTACATTAAAAAACCCTTTTGATTTTATGCAAGGCTCTTTACAAAATACTAAAAATCAGATTGCGGCTCTTATTGGCTTCATATGTGCCCACCTCTGAATTATAAAATATTATCAAGTGAATTTATGAATTAAAAACTCATGTAGGGAATAAAACCCATTCACCATCAATAGATCACGCACATTGTGCTGAAAACGTACACGGTGGAAGATTATTCAAATGTTTTGGGAGTTGTTGTTATACTTTAATAGCGGAACCTCTGGGGACTGCTGGTAATAACTTAATCTAGACTTGGGAAGCGCTAAGTCATTTGTACATTCTATTAAGTAGTCGTGTATGCCTTTGGTAAGTTGAGATTTATTAATATTGTCATAGGCATGAAGTGCAAGGTTTAAGAATTAAGATGCAAGGTAAAGTTAATAATTATAATGAATGAGAACTTGTTGACAAGACTCAAAAGCTTTAAACCAAATCATAAACAACGATAATCCGTTCTCTGGGTGTTTTAGCCCGGCTGAATTGCCCCAAATATAATTCATAACTAAGCCTACTAAAAATATAGCATGATATACAGTTAAGGTAACTGCTGGCGAGTTAACACTGATTTTTAATTACGGATTTAAAAAACACAATGTATTTTACGTGGGAAGCGAATTTCACAATGTACTTTTCCAACTCAAATGCTTCATCAACTAAACTCCCAAAAATTTAGTTTGTGCGGATCTGGTAAGTGGCTTATTATTGCTAGCTAAGAGATTTAAGTAAAATTCATGTGTAGCAGAAGCTGGTAGGATGAATCGTAAGTAAGAACTTTTATTTTCATTGACATGAAGTTTATTGATTGCAAACCATAATGATTTGTCTTCCAACAACCATTGCAAGTATTACCTCAACCTGTTGAGTCTGTGTCGGCAATTACCAGGGCAACATCGTCTGCATACATAGTAATGGACGCTTGTCAATATTTTAGGGTAAATCATTAAGATAAAGTAAGCAAAGCACTGGGTCCCAAAATGGACGTGCGGAACTCCCACATCATTAGGTAAAATCTCTGATACAAAATTGATTAATGGAGTTTGTTACTCTTGTACGACGGTATTAACATATTCGGGCGCCGTCTAGCAAGTATGACTCTATCTAATCCAAGGCTTTCCCCCAGAGTTACCGTAAGCAGGTGCACTGTAAACAATTACAATAATTTTTGCATGGTCAAAATCAGGAACTATTACATGTAATAACGTTGTGAATTTACCACAATAAATCACGTAGTAATTTTTTTCATGTTTTTCTAGATATTTAACATGGAAAAAGAAATTTCGTATAAAATTTATAGCTTTTTCATGTAAGTTTAAGATGCAACAAAAATTCAAAAGGAAAATACAGGAAAAAACATGTGCAATTTTGTATTTACTCTCAAAATTTACTTAAAAGTTTAAAATTGACATTTTTTTGGCGTTATTTAGTGCTACTTTTAAAAAGTACTTTTACTATGTGAATTATTTAATTTCGCTGTTAAAAATATGAGGTTCTTTATATTAGTTGTTTTTACTTGAATGTTTCGGGTAAACTTATAGATTATCATGCGAAAATACCGAAATTCATCCGCCGCAATTTGATTGATTATTGGGATTATTTATCTGTGCCTCGGTAGGCAATTCTATTCGCTTGTCGAACTTATTATTGGCTCAATTTATATGTACGTCACAAACAATCGTACGTTTTCGCGTAAGCGTGTTCATTCTTGATCCCTGGTTGAGCGATTCAGTATGACCTATTAGGTGCCTATAAAAGAATTAGTTAGTGCTTGCTCTCTCTTATAAAAATACATATGAAATTACTTTAGTGTTCCGGTAAATATAGAGTTCATATAATATTACATACGAATTTTACAGTACAATCTTTGAAAAACACGATCAGCATGTGAAATTTACTAGATTGTGAAATTTTACCTTATTAAGCAAATTTATCTGTAAATTGTTAGGCAACTCTGTTACCAACGATTTTACATGTAATTTTACTGCAACTTTTTTTTTACAGTGTAGCTTATTTAAGAGAGTATTATGACAAACACAGTCAAAAGCTTTACTTATGTCAAAGAAAATGCCCACAGGGTAAGAACCATTCAATTTTTTCAGTATTTTAATATTTCTTTATTTAATTTAGAGTCAAGACTTTTGTCTTCGATGGTACACAGGTATTATATAAACACATAGATATCTAATAGTTTTCGGAATTTTCGCTCTGCCGAGTTCCGAGTTCTCGATAAGCTAATGAACGATCGATTGTTCATTTGATATAATCGAGTGCAAGAATCGCTTGTTAAGCACATCACTAATAATTACGTCAACATTTAAATAACTAAAAAAAATGTCTAATTTTTGTTAATACACGCTTAATGATTTTTCATTTATTAAAGATAACACAACTAACAATAAGATTACCAAAGCATTATTTGGCATGCTTACTTGTTCTCAAACATCTACCATTTGATAGTCATCATCAAATTATAAAATACAAAAATATAAGGAACAATTAAATCACTAATATTTAAATTTATTATTAATTTAACCATTATAATCAAAGAAGCAAAGAAAAACCTATGGCAAGCAATTATTTAAAAGAAATAGTCTTACAAGAAAAGAAAAAAAGTAAGCGAGGAAGGAATTATAAAAATCGACTTCTTTACTGCTGTTGCACACTGTTATTGATGCTTCAGCCACTCGCCACGGACGCCGGATGTTTCAAATCGTTCCATTAGCCGATCGAAGTGCCTCCTGAACAGATTGTTCGATAAAGATGACCGGATGAAAATCGCTCGTCATTTTGTACGCGCTTGGATATCGAAGGAGCACGGATTTATGACGGAGGTAGCGAGGTAACGGTTGGAGAAACCGTTATAACGTTACGTAATTATAAGTGTCGATCTCGAATTCATTCAGAAAGTTATAAATACCAAAACTATTGTTGTATCTAATTTATTACTTTTTTATATTCCTAAATATTAAAAAGCCGGCAGTACGGCTGAGAAGGAAGGGTGCACCATTGCCAATCTTGAAAGTCAAGCAGCAATATGCGGTACTGGTTGTTGGTTGGGTCACACCATTCGGACAACACTTCTCAGTGGCTTGGTGTGTGCCGGCACTCTAGCCAAGGGCCTTCAAGGCCTGTAGTGCTAAGTTATTATTATTATTAAATATTTAAAAAAATTATAGCAAGGTAAATGAAAGTAAATGGTGCAATTTCTCACAAATTCTTTAATGGCGATAACCGATTTCATCCACTAAAGGACATCTTCAGGTCAGAATTAAAAACTGTTTAATTCCGACCTGAAGATGTCCCAATCAGCCACGCAAAACTGCATTGCTTAAATTTAAAAAGAAACATTCAGTTAGCTGATAAATAGTTTCTTTTACCTCTTTAGTTTTATTTTGAATTTTGGATTAAAATAAACCAAATGAGGAATTATACAGTGTGAGAATGTAATCTGGAATAAATTCAGTAAAGCGAAGACAGTATTTTTTCCGGAAATATGTTCGGACATGTCGATTAGTATTTTAAATTGCCCACTTTTTCATATGAGAAAATTTTATACAGCGTGTCCCAAATTTGAGATATGACGTCATCGATAATTTTTTTAAATGGTTGCCCTAATTTTTTTATAACTATTCTTAAATGGTATATCAAATTACACATGCGTACCAAATTTCAAGTTTTATTCCTTGTCATTAAAAAGATATTTAACAATAACTAAATTCGAAAAATGAAGGAATTGATTCAAATTTTATTTTTAGTGAAGTTTAAAAAATGGCACGTTCAAAGGGTTTTGTGTTTATCATTTTTTTGTTTCAACCAAGTTGACGTCTTATCACAATGTCAAAAAAACAAGGTAATAAAAATAAAGTAAGAAGTGAAGCTAGTATTCGACTCGTATTGAGCGAGGAACTTATAGTTTGTCGTTTCGTGAGAGACACGTTTGTCGAAAAATCGACATAATGCCGTATTTAACTGAAACGCACAAAATTTAAATTTTAATAATGAATTGGTACGGAGATAGGACAAGAACACAAATGAAGTTATCATTTATTCAGAGAGAAGTATCCTGATTTACCACCCATATCTCCAACAGTACCGTAAGCAAGAATTGGGGAAACACGGGCATTTAAGGAAAACAAATAATCATCGTCAGAGTGCGCTCAATAAAGAAGTAAAAACTTATGTTACTTCTTTCTATTCAAGAAAATCCTTATATCTCCAGTAGACTGATAGGTAGGAATTCGAAATTAGCCAGTCTTCGGTGGCAAGAACTCTTTCAAGCGCACAAATTTTATCCCGCTAAATTGACAATCCTCCAGGAACTACCGAAGATGATCCCGGATCGAAGACTTCAGTTTTGGCGAACAAATGATGGATCTACTAGACAGAAATGTTGTAAACATAGAAAACGTTCTATTTTCTGACGAACCAACGTTATGTTTAAACAGTGAGGTAAAATTTAAAACTGTCGTTATTTGGGCAGACAACAAACCCCGATGGATGCAGGGAAGGCCACATCAACATCGAGAAAAAAGTCAATGTTTGGGCAGGCATTGTTGTGATCGAGAATAGGACTAATTTTTTTCCAAGAAAATCTCAATGGAGCGAGATATTAGAATTATGCAGGGAGAACTAGTTCCGAATTTGGCTACTCTATTCCCTGATTCGCTTGAAGCTGATGTCCAGAATTTAGAACATTCTGGTTCCAACAAGACGGCGCGCCTCCACAATTTGCAAGACCTGTCCGTGAGTATCTAGATATGTGTTTCCAGGCAGATGGATTGGTGAAGACGATCTTTTGAATGGCCACCCAGGTCTCCGCGATTTAACACCAATGGACTATTTCCTTATGGGGTACTTGAAAGGCAAAAGTTTTTAAAACCAGAACCGGAAAATATTGAAGTGTTGAAAGAACGAATAAGAGAGGAGTGTAGGCTAATTCCGCTGAAGTAATTAGAAATGTTCAAAATGAGATTTTCGTTCCGTTTAGGGTATTGTCAGGAAGTACATGGAAAACATTATTGTAGAAGAGATATGATTGAGGTGAATCAGTTTCTTCATTTTTCGAATTAGTTATTGTTAAATCTTTTTTAGTTCGAAGGAATAAAAACTTGAAATTTGGTCACGGCTGTGTAATTTGATATACCCTTTAAGAATAGTTATAAAAAAATAGGGCTACCATTTAAAAAAATTGTCGAGACGTCATATATCTCCAATTGGATCATGCTGTATAAAATTTCTCAGATGAAAAAGTGGGCAATTTAAAATACTATGACGTTCGAGCTATTTCCGGCCAAACTACTGTCTTCGCTTTACTGAATTTATTCCAGATTACAGACTCACACTGTATTTTTAATCCATGGTCTTGACTCTGTGTTAGTAAATTATAGCCAGGTAAATGAAAGTAAATGATCCAATTCCTCACAAATTGTTTAATGGCGATAACCGATTTCATCCAGTAACGGACATCTTCAGGTCAGAATTAAAAACAGAGAACGAAACTGATAATTTTAATTTTCTTTTCCAAGAACAGATGTTTTTTATTCTCTATTTTTGGATACTACTTGCAATTGAGAGTTATGTACACTAAACTTATATGAATAAAGATTGGAAAGATAGTGTCAGTAAGTGGTTAATAAGTAAGGGAGGGTCCATATTATTGAATGCTTTTTTCTATGCTATTTATTGTACAAATAAAACACATTTTTTTTATGTAAACACTTTATTAAAAAATACACCCAGCGCCCAGCGCCACAAGGGTTTAGCTATACAATATATAATATATATTTTACGTATAAATATCAATAATTTATCATATATACATAATTAAATAATGTACATAGTAAAGTAAGTACAATATAATAAATAGGTAGTATATTATAGATTTGGAATTATTTTACTAAAATCTTTGCGTATTGGCAAATATCATGAAATAAAACTAAAGATTATGTAAATATTGAAGAAGAAGTGTTCATATATTTCAATATATAAGGTGTAAAAATATCGAAAATAATGAAAAAAAAAAACGTTTCAGACAAAAATTGTATAATGTTGAGATAACCACAAGGTATGGTATCATTAATTTGACCTTTAACTGTCATTGAATGTCACATGCAGATAATCTTAAATTTCTTAAACGTAACACCCTGTATATTATTCCATGTTCTTGTAGTTTATCTCAAGGACTTTCCGAAAACACTTATGATAAAGATTTAAATTAACTAATAGTACAAATTTGCTGTTTTTTAATCAATCATTTATTAAATATATGCAACATGTTTCGGCCTAGGCTATCATCAGGCATCTAAAAAACAATTCACAAATGGTAACGTGAGATCGAGTATGATTGTCCTGATCCTACACTGCGTCAGTTTAGAGAATGTTAAAAAAGCATAACTGTATATCCTATTTAAGTACCGAACCTCACAAACATTACAACCAGGAGATTCGAACAGGAGGTTGGCTTTCTGTGAATGGTTTATTAATTTTTGTGATGAAAATTTGAATGGAGCACATTGTATTTTATGGAGTGATCCGATAGAGAAATGCTTAATAAGAAGAATGAACACTACTGGTCGCAAGAAATTTATCAATAATGCGTCCACATGCTGCACAAGTTCGATTTAGTTTTAATATCTGGTGCGGATTAATTAAAGTAGGATCAGGACAGTCCTATTTGATGTCAAAGTATACGTATATTATTAACTATAATAATTGAGCAAACTTACAAATGGCAATTAGAATGAAAACCGATTAAAATGAAGTCAAATATTAGAGATATTATAAAGAGTGAATAAATATAACATTAAAATTAAATACAACGTGTGTATAAATTGTCGCAAAAGCTACACGTAGCGACATACTTCGTTCGTTTCTGAATCGAAAATCTAAATGGTAAAATATTGTACTATGCTTCATTAAGTCTTCACGAGGTTCTTGAAGTTCGGTTTTTTTAGTTCCTTAATAGCGTTTGTGTTCGTTATTTGTCGGTATAGATAGCTGCAATTTTGAATTTAGACGATTTCTTATTCCTGTTTTTTTCGTAAACAGTTTCTTTTTGATTTTAGAGCCTGGTTTCAACATTTCTTCATAAGCATCCTCTCATGAAAAAACCCTTACTATCAAATTTTGACATTAATCTGAAGTGTTCAATTTTATGCAAGCTCTGCTCTTTTTCGTGATTACTCGTATTCTCTTGATTAGTTTTTCTGTTTCAGTGTTTTTATCGTTCTCGTATTATTGTTTTGTCTATTTACAATGGTTTTTACATTTAATGAATATGCCGATATGTATATGGTATACGGTTTTTGTAATGGAAATGCTAACATAGCAGAACAGGAATATCGCGTACGTTTTCTAAACCGGAGACATCCTACTGGAAACGTATTTCGACGGCTGGACCAACGTCTACGTGAAAGTGGTTCGTTTAGAAAAGAAATGCCAACGCTGGTCGACCTAGCAACGGCGTAAATTACAACTGAAGAGGAAATTCTAGACTCAGTACATGAAGATCCCTCCGTCAGTACTCGACAGTTGGCGTCCACTTTCAATATCCGCAGTAATAAGACCGTTCATTTGGTTCTACGTGAAAACCTTCTTTATCCATACCATATAACTAAGGTGCAAGCCGCTCTAATGAAAACGATAACATACACCGTTTAAACTTTTATCATAGTATCTTAATAGGATTCAAGAAGATGGCGACTTTTTAAGAGGTGTTCTTTGGACCGACGAGTCTATGTTTATCAGAGATGGTGTGCTCAATACCCATAATTTTCACCATTGGGCAGATGAAAATCCTCATGCGTTTCGGAATACGGTCACCAAAAAAAGTTTCAATTAATGTTTGGCTGGGTATAATAAATCACCGTGTCGTTGGGCCAAATCGACTTGAATGCCAACGGGATTTAAATGTATTAGAACAAGTTATGACGAGATGCCATTGAATATACGCCGTAACATGTTTTTACACGCATGATGGAGCTCCGGCACATTTTTCTCGTAATGTGAGAGGTGGTTGGATGACACTTCCCTAACAGGTGGATTAGTGCCGGGTGGTCCTATCTTATGGCTGCAAGGTCTTCCGATACCTAATCCTTTAGACATTTTTGTTTGGGGTTTCATAAAGGTGAAAGTTTACGCAACACCTCCACAAGACGCTGACGAAGTTATAGGACAAATTAACGCGGCAGTATTAGAAATTACACCGGAAAGGCTTGAACAAGTGATACAGACAATACCTCGTCGATTGCAAATGTATTTACAAACAGACGGATATCAATTTGAACATATCCGTATTAGGTAATAGTGTCGCTAATTTATTACAAGAGATGCGTTGGAAAAATCAAAACTACTAATCCTGTTTTAATAAAGCTTTCTTATTGCTTTTCCCTATGTATCATTTGTGTTATCCAATTTGTTATTTGTAATTCTGGTCTGTCAATTTTGACAAGTATTGTAACTACCATTACGGTAGTATGCGACTACAGTGTTGCCAAATGTATGTTACTTTTAAGTGGCTCCTGAAGACGCATGAAGCATAGTACCATATTTTACCATTTAGATTTTAGATTCAGAAACGAAGGAAGAATGTCGCTGCGTATAGCTTTTGCGACAATTTATACACACGGAGATACGGATATACAAACCTCTGAATTCAATGAGAATTTATTTAAGAAATTAAATATATATTATATGACTGGCAAATGACACTTTAAGGTCAAATCAAAGACATTACTTTATGTTGCCCTCGAAACCATACAACTTCTGCTGTCATATCTGTCGACCTATTAGTCTGTCACGATTAAAATCAAACAGCCTGTGTTTATTATTAATACATAACTGCTTTGTTCGTAAATGTTCGAAAAGAAACTATTCAAAGCATCATCCAAAAATATCTAATAGCACATACATAGGAATTTAACTTAGCGTTATAAGGTGTTAGCAATTTTAGATTCACTGCTATAAATACACGATCCAGCGTATGACAAGCAAAGCTTCCTAGATATTATTAATTAAATCAGATAAGAGATCCTATCTCCATTATGATAGTCTCACATTGCAACGATTCAAGCATATAAAATGACGAAAATCGTAAATTACTACTCGGGCGCCGTTCAAGAAAGACATCCGACCATTTTACTATTGACGTTAATGTGACAGACCGGCTCATAAAATTGTCGGCGCAAAAAAATTAAACAGCTGCGAAGGCGGATTTCGCCCGCATTATGCGCGCGTAATGTTCGAGATCAAATGGTGTATTCCAAGTTTGTGTGTACGCTCTATCAGTAAGTTTAAATTTCGATCTTATCGTCACGAAAATTAATTATTTCGTGATAAATTTTCTGTGGGAAAGAAAAAACGATACCAACAACAAGTTTTTAGTGTGTAAGATTGAGGTTGTATTACAAAAAAAAAAAAAAACATTTTAGCATACGGATGACCGACAAGGTCGTTGTTTAAGGTTGGTCATTGACATTTGTCTAACGGAGTTTTGTTAGAAAAATCTACACAAATTTGCATTAACGGCTACAGAATTAACAGATTTACGATATTTTTTTTTTTATTTAAATCAGTAGTACGTGAAGACAGATTGCCTTGCTATAATCTTATTTGTAGATTGATTGAATTATGTGAGAATTATTTGGGGGGATTTTTGGGAAAAATTAAAAATGATTACGCATATTTTTATGTTACATAAGGAAAAGATTGCCAATTTTTTCTGCAAAGTTTCTGCACACTATCAGGGCATTGACTACTTCAAGTTCGTGTTTATTCCAGAAAAGTTTATTGTCTAGGGTAAGGCCTAGGTTCAATTCAACAGCGCAGTGTGGGACAAAATGCAGAACGCTGTACAAATTGTACAAGCATACACCGAGGAGAAGGGTTTAAACATTACTCCATCAAAACGGTCACAATAGCATTCACTAGAAAGAAGAATTTAGATGGACTACTAAAGCTCTAAAGGAAAGAAATAATGTCCTCCTAGACTCCAAGTTTAGACGTAGTTATCGGCAGCTTCAGAAGATTGAAGGCAGGATGGAGACAACACTGATGTTGGCTAGAAGAGTTCATGGAAAAACATGGGAGTTAATACCCATTATGATGACCGTGGTCGGCCCCATGATAACTTGGGCATCTCTGGTATGGTGGACAAAGGTATCTGTGTATGTATGTATGTATATGGTGAGGAAAGATCTATTGTGTCCCCTATTCTTGCTATTTTACAGTTGGCTTTCCAATCCTATTCCTTCCAGAAAGTGTGGAATATCAGAAGGCCCTAGGTTAGGTAAAGTCTCCCTCTTCGTTTTCACAAGCACCCAAGTGCAACGTCCTTGAGTTTCACAGTGCTACACAATTTCAGAGGAGATGGGTGTTTCATCCTGTTCCCCACAAAATCTACATTCAAATTCCTTTGCGAATCCAAGCTTACTCAGGTGGCCTTTCAGTTTACAATGGCCTGAAAGCATCTCTGTTAATATGAGATCATTGTTCTTACTCAAGTTGATATGCATTCTGTGAACCTCTTCTGGTTGTAGGTTCCCAGAGGAATTTTTACTTTGCCTCACTCCCTGGAGATTTTCCCAGTAATTAGATTCTCTCTGCTCCATTTTTCTTTTCAATTTCTTCAGTATTGTACTTCTATTTACTCCGCAAAAGGGTTCAGGGCCTACAAAAGGTATTCCGGCCCCTTCTTTTACGAGATTATCCGTTATTTCGTTTTCTTCCACTCCTGTATGACCCGGAACCCACAGGAGGGTTACTTTATTCCTTTTGCCTACCTCATTTAATTTCCCTAGGCATTTCTAGATCATAATGGAACCGATTTCATATAAGCTCAGTTCCTTGATGGCTGGTTGACTAACAGACATGATGATAATCTTCTGGTTTCGATAATTTTTATCAATATTGAACTGGAACATCTTTCAATAGTGTGTATTTTCGCTTGGAAGATACTGGGGTATTTTCCTAAGCTTTCGAAATATTTGGTTTTAGGCCCATATATTCCTATTCCAGTTACTTCTGCTGTTTTGGAGCCATCAGTGTAGCATATGATGCATTTCTATTCAATTTCAAGATGGTGTCATGATTCCACTCGCTCTTGTTACTAAGGTTTGTGATCAATTCCTTCACAAAGCTGAATTTTTTGACATGTGATCGCGGAACATGATCACCGTCAGGAGATTGAGGCCTATGACTATTCGTTCCTTCCTTGACCATTCTGAGTGTGGTTCTTTTTGCCACGCCCTCTACCACAATCTGGAGAAGGGTAAGATCCAATACTACCTCGATAGTTGCTGTTGGACAAGTTCTCATAGCAGTTATACATACGCCTGCTAACCTTTGCACTTTCGAGAGGTTAATTCTCGCGGTGGCCAGATTAGTTCTTTTACTCCAAACTACTGATGCATAAGTGATGATTGGTCTCACTATCGCTGTATACATCCAAAGCAGTATTTTTGGGTTGCATTCGCAATTTCCCTATAAAGTTTCTGCAAACCATCAGAGCTTTTTTGGCCATGTTGGTTACTTCAGGTTCATGTTTATTCCATAGAAGTTTGTTGTCTAGATATTTAACCTACGTTCTCCAATCGATATTCTGCCCAGCCATTTTTATGGTTTTGAGATTGGATTTTCTTTTGCTAGTAGATGCTAGTGGGGTTAGCATTGTTGAAATATATTAATGAAAGTACGTTCCAACAAAAAGGATAATGTAGAATCAAGTGTTTGTGTTGTTGTCATGAATATATAAAAAAAGATTGTTGTTTGATAAATTGAGGTGTCAAAATATGGCAATTGTAAAAGTAATAATAAATATATATATGTCAAGTTTGCAGTAACTTGTATTATCTACTAAAGAATAAAGAAGGAATGCTATAATCTACCACTAAGTCCAACAGGTTATGGGCCCAGCACGCTTTCACTACGGAGGCTGAAATAATAGCTGCTAACGAGGCTGTGAAGGAAGTTATTTGGTTAACAAGACTTTTTAATGAAATCACAAAGCTAAAGAATATCTCCATTCTACAAATCGACAATGCAGCAGTAGTGAAGTTAGCGCAGAATCCCGAGTTTCATCGTCGGACTAAACATAGTACAATATAGTATTTTTTCATTCGTGAAAAACTAGCTGAAGGAAGCCTAGGTGTTGAGCAGGTTTCAACAAATCATCAAGTTGCAGACATCATGACCAAACCTTTAATCAGGACTCGTTTGAAGATTTTGTGTGAGAAAATGGGATTACTATAATCAGTTTCTTCTACATTATTCATTTTGTTGTAACAAGGGAAAGTGTTAAAATATATTAATGAAAGTATGTTTCAACAAAAAGGATAATGTAGAATCAAGTATTTGTGTTGTTGTCATGAATATATAAAAAAAAGATTGTTGCTTATGTTTGATAAATTGAGGTGTCAAAATATAGCAATTGTAAAAGTAATAATAAATATATATATGGCAAGTTTACAGTAACTTGTGTTATCTACTTTCGTAAAGAATAAAGAAGGAATACTATAATCTACCACTAAGTCCAACAGGTTATGAGCCCAGCACGCTTCCACTACGGAGGCTGAAATAATAGCTGCTAACGAGGCGGTGAAGGAAGTTATTAGGTTAACAAGACTTTTTAATGAAATCACAAAGCTAAAGAATATCCCCATTTTACAAATCGAGAATGCAGCAGTAGTGAAGTTAGCGCAGAATCCTGAGTTTCAACATTGGACTAAACATAGTGCAATACAGTATTTTTTTCATTCGTGAAAAACTAGCTAAAGGAAGCCTAGGTGTTGAGCAGGTTTCAACAAATCATCAAGTTGCAGACATCATGACCAAACCTTTAACCAGGACTCGTTTGAAGATTTTGTGTGAGAAAATGGGATTACTATAATCAGTTTCTTCTACATTATTCATTTTGTTGTAACAAGGGAAAGTGTTGAAATATATTAATGAAAGTATACTCCAACAAAAAGGATAATGTAGAATCAAGTATTTGTGTTGTTGTCATGAATATATAAAAAAAAGATTGTTGCTTATGTTTGATAAATTGAGGTGTCAAAATATAGCAATTGTAAAAGTAATAATAAATATATATATGGCAAGTTTACAGTAACTTGTGTTATCTACTTTCGTAAAAAATAAAGAAGGAATACTATAATCTACCACTAAGTCCAACAGGTTATGAGCCCAGCACGCTTCCACTACGGAGGCTGAAATAATAGCTGCTAACGAGGCTGTGAAGGAAGTTATTAGGTTAACAAGACTTTTTAATGAAATCACAAAGCTAAAGAATATCCCCATTCTACAAATCGACAATGCAGCAGTAGTGAAGTTAGCGCAGAATCCTGAGTTTCATCATTGGACTAAACATAGTGCAATACAGTATTTTTTCATTCGTGAAAAACTAGCTGAAGGAAGCCTGGGTGTTGAGCAGGTTTCAACAAATCATCAAGTTGCAGACATCATGACCAAACCCTTAACCAGGACTCGTTTGAAGATTTTGTGTGAGAAAATGGGATTACTATAATCAGTTTCTTCTACATTATTCATTTTGTTGTAACAGGGGAAAGTGTTGAAATATATTAATGAAAGTATGTTCCAACAAAAAGGATAATGTAGAATCAAGTGTTTGTGTTGTTGTCATGAATATATAAAAAAAAGATTGTTGTTTATGTTTGATAAATTGAGGTGTCAAAATATAGCAATTGTAAAAGTAATAATAATATATGTATATGTCAAGTTTGCAGTAACTTGTGTTATCTACTTTTGTAAAGAATAAAGAAGGAATACTATAATCTACCACTAAGTCCAACAAGCATTGAGTCCCACCGATTGACACCATCTTCTCGTGAAGTTCAATCTTCTTTGAACTATGTCACAGAGGGTATACTGAAATTAGCCTCTTGCGTATATGACAATATCATCAGCATATCATTGACAAGGTGTGCCTAGATCAGTCAGCTTGCATAAGAGTTAGTCTACTACTAGGCTTCATATAAGTGGGGATGTAACTCCACCCTGTGAACATCCTCTGGTCGTATTAATCGAGATGGTCTTATGTCCCACCTCCGCCTCCAGCAACCTGTTTGACAGCAGCTGTGACATCCACCTGGAAATCACGCCATCTACCCCCTTGTTAATGAATGCTTCTTTGACAGACTCGTGTAGAGCGTTGTTAAAAGTGCCCTCTATGTTTAGAAAGGCGCACACTACGGTTTCTTTATTCGTTAGTGCATCTTGAATTCGATCTGTCAACTCCACTAATGCAATCTCAGTGGATTTGCCCGTTTGATAGGCATGCTGACAGGGATGCAATAATTATCTTCAGCTTTTTCCACCATTTTCAAAAGATGACTGTTTTCCCATAACCGGTGTCCTAATCAGTATAAGGTTGATTTGAAACGTTTAATTTAAATAAAACACCTTGACAAAATTAATGCAACAACGTACCAACACATCAAGGACGTAGAAATAGATTCATATGTTGTTAAAATGTATTCATTTTAAGCTTCCTACAAAGACTGAATAACGCGTAATGTGTGTCACTGACTGCTAAAAAAAAGTTCACTTCGCGATAGACGCAGGTACGTTTGTATATATGCGTGCATACATTTCTAAATTAATGGTGTATGGCCTTACCTTACTACTTATGCATACATTACGTATGCACCTACCTACTGGCATTATTGAATGAGTGTAATGTATTCTGCGGTTTAGCCGTTTTACCATTTTGAAAATAAACACAAAAATGCCCGCTGACTAATGCCTGTAATCTAGTAAACGCTCTAGTTTTAGTTTTTAGTATGCGGGAGCAGGTTTTATTTCTCTTGCGTCTTATAAATACCTATTCGTATTTGCGTATATCAAATTATAGGTAATATACAGTGAAGTTCGAAAATATCTGAACGATAATTTCATATGTTATATCTGATCGTTCCCAAAAAAGGTGGCTTGTAAAAATGTAAAATCAAAACCAGTAAAAATGGAAGTTGGTATACCGCAGGGATCTGTTTTAGGCCCAACTTTTTTTTTAATATTCATCAATGACCTTCCTAAATATGTAAACCCAAACAATATAATCTTATATGCGGATGATATAAACATTGTCACCACTTCTAATAACAGCAACAGTGTATTTCAAAAAATATCTCGGTCAATAACTGGGCCTCTTTAAATAAAATTGTAATCAACAAAGATAAAACAAATCTAGTACTATTTAAAACAAAAAGCAACATAAATCAAAATTATTTTCATTGCAATTGCTAAATAAGTGACACAACTAAGATATTTGGCCTAATTTTTGAAACTACCTTAAGTTGGAAAACCCATGTTGACTTTCTTAGCAAGAATTTAGCACGGATAAATTATTCGTTGTATCATCTAAAACAGAGTTGCAGTATGGATGTATTGAAAACGGTGTACTATTCAGATTTTTATTCTAGATTGAAGTATGGTGTTCTTCACTGGGGTGCATCCAGTGCAGCACAAAGGATTGTTATTCTTCAAAAACGTGCCTTACGAATAATCTACGGATTAAAACCACGTGATTCGTGTAAACCAATTTTTAAACACATCAAATATTAACATTTTATGACATCTATATAATGGAAGCATTATGTTTTGTATATAAAAATTTTGATCAATTTTGTAATTCAATTAATCATACTTATAATACTAGATTAGAAAATTACTTAATTCCACCAACTCATAAAACTGCAATATTTCAAAAAAATTGAGTTCATTGGATGTGGACTATACAACGTACTACCCAATAATATTAAAGAAATACAGCAATTTTTTAAATTCAAAAATTCTGTCAAAAATTTATTACTAAACAAAAATTGTTATAGTTTGGGAGATTTTTTTACAAACGTTTAAGTTATATTACTCAAATACTTAGTTTTGTAAGAAGTTGTTCCTTTGTTTCTTTGACGTTTTTCTTGTGTTTTTGAAAATAAAGTGGTATTATTTTATTATTATTATTTTTATACCTATAGATGAAGATTGCACTGTTAAACACACATTACTGATATGGAAATTTTAAAAGTTTCTTATGATGTATTTCGCCACTATAAAAATGAATTTTAAAACAGATTTGCCTATCACTCACAGAATTTTAGTGGCAAAGATAAAATTATGTATACAGATAATGTATGTCGTATGCTGCAACGGGCTCAGTACGACTTGAAGATGCCCGCAAAATCGGAAGAGTATCTAACATCTAACCCTTAGGCATCTCCAATATTTCGTTTTTGAGATAGAAAAGAAAACAAGTGTACTGTAAGAGACATCTTGGAGTAGCTGTAACCCTGTATGTGATATTTGGGGAAAAATCCAAAACACGTAAATATATATTTTTTTTTTATGGATTATGAACAGAAAAATATGAATATCTAATTTACGTGGTGGGGTGTTAAAATTTCTTCATAAACTACCCTAACCGTGATCATTGTACACTGTTGAAAATATTACGGTGTTGGCGTTAATTTTGCGCTAGTCAAATATTTTAGTGTTGATTTTTCCAAACTTTGCCAGACGAGTTGACTACGCGTATTTAATAGAAAGAAATGACTAGAATTTCGTGTGAATTCTTTGTTCAGATATGAGGATTGACTATTTTTCTAGACATTCAGAAGCGTCAACCAATCAGAATTTTTCCCTCGGATAGAAATATAGAAACCCCACCTATTCTAATACAGTATAGCATTATACGCACCACCTGCATTGCACGTGTATCTGCTTTCGTGTTTGATTCTCCGTATTAACATATCCAAACAAACCACCAAATGTGACTGACTTGCAAAGTGTAACCTCGTGTTATTAAACGTTAATTCCAGTGGGCATAAAAAATTTCAACATCTTAAAGATGTATTGGAAACATCTATTTACGCAATTAGTTTAGACTTGAATCAAATAGCATAAACATTCACTTAATTTTATAAAGGTTCACAAAATATCATTTTAAAATTGGTACGTTTAGTTGAAACCAAAACTTGTGAATGAGTGGTTTTGCATATTTATAATTGAGAAAACGTCTTAAAGAGAGAATATTATAGCACTAAGAAATAGGAGTTGCATATTAAAAAGACGTTGTGTTTAGAAAATGGTGTTAAAACACCCAATAGATCGCATTCATTTAGTTAAACAGCTAGTAAATTTGTCTGGTCTAGATCAAATAAAATGTAACTAGAAGTATTTTATAATTCCTCGTGTCAGTTGGACAAAATAACCCCTTAGCAATAGACAATACTTGACTATCTTTGCTCGTCAAATTTAAACTTCTATAGTTCTTGACAAAATAACACGAAAAGAGTGTGGACCTCTCCTGACTATTAAATTAGTCAAAAAAGTGTTAAAATTTTCAACAGTGTACCATGACCTTCTTTAGGTATAAATTAGGGTAGTTTTAGTGAAGTTATTCAGTTCAGTGTTTCCTGCTGATGATGATAGCTTTGCTATCGAAACGTACGTCCAGTTTAGTGCAGTTTGTGGTGAGGGATCTAGGGGAAATTTGCAAGATTACTTAACATTTTTTTTTGCAAAGCCCTGTATATACATATATCAATAACCCACAAACGTACCATTTAAAACATTACACAATAATTCACTCCGGCTGTTGGTATCGTAAGTGCTAGCAATTGATATACCCTTCAAGTAATGTTTAAATGAACCGTGTGTATGTTTGCATACATAATCGCATTTTCTTTCATATAAATCGCCATCAGCTGTTTTCTCAGATTGTTCCTTTCAGCGTGCATCATTTAACAACGGATGCTGAAGGCTCAAGTTTGTTTGCACGGTCTCTCGGGTATCCGTAGAATGAAAATTACCACTTTTTCAAAGTGGTTTCGTAACGTAATCTTATAACAACCGTTTTCTATGATTGGTTTTTAGGTGGAAGCTGTTGATATTACGTACAAGTAATTTATAAAAGCGTTGTAAAAGATTTCTTTTTGTTTCGTACTAGGTATAAATAGTAAATATCGGTTGTTTTACAGATGTATTGATTTCGTAAGGTAGATATATTGACTAATTGACATTGGAATAAAGGCCGTAACCGGGTTAATATGGATTGCCGAGCGCAGGAGTTTTTTGGCTGAAAATTGGATTGGCTCGATGTATTATCTGTATTATTGTTATTGTTATTTCGAGTGTTAAATTAAACCAAACATGTAATTTCCAAATTGAGAGTAATAATATTAGCATTGTTTATATACATACTAGTTAGTCAACCTTATGGACAAAATAGTTAACGGATTTTTGAACATTTTGGACAAAAGCGGTAGATGGCAGCACACCGTTGATGTCTGTCTCGATTTAAATATAAACTTTATAGTTAGACTACTACATACAAGATGGCTCTCTTACGTGTCGGTAAAATATTATTTAATTGCAATAGTTACCTCGTAAGTTGTAGGCAGATTGTAGGTGAGGCCCGGGGAAAGGAAAGGGTGGATAGGCGATGACGCTGTGATGACGCGCCACGCGATAATTCTCGTGTTTACATTGAAATGTTTGTTTTATTCGGAAGAATAAATATTTAGTTTGATAATATATAATCGTTATTTTTTTACCATTTTAGTTTCTAATTCAATGTTATGCTCTATATATGTGTGTAGTTCTAAGTTTTGTGTTATATTTATATAATATTTTTTATTTGAATTACTTATGTTTATTATTGCATAATCGTAGAAATTCGTTTTTCATTATAAAAATAAACATGTAGTTTGGGAGTACAAATCGCCATTTATATTTACATATATGCACCATGTTACTTATTAGGTTTGTTTGTTTGTTTAGAGCAAGCAAATCCAGATCACAAAGAGGTTCCTCTTTCTGCTCGCTATCCGACGTCCGAGCAATTACGAGCAATTTGTGCAACATAATCGCGCTAACACCGTGTTGCAAACTGTTGTTTGTAAATGTAATCCGATTTATACCTGCATCAAATATGCACGATATGGATAATATAATGATACCAATGTGATTGATGTAAAGAACGATCATTATATTTTAAAAACTTCACTTGGTAGGTACATAAATACTAGTATATGATGCATTTTTATTGTAGTCTAGATTCAATAGTTTGAAAAATTACTTTT
This sequence comes from Protaetia brevitarsis, assembly GCA_004143645.1. Lineage (NCBI taxonomy): Eukaryota > Metazoa > Arthropoda > Insecta > Coleoptera > Scarabaeidae > Protaetia > Protaetia brevitarsis. Next base: position 34,180 of record RXPK01001242.1, on the reverse strand, counting down.
ACTTTTCCTATTCATAATAGCTGTGCCAATAAGTAAATAATAAAATTAAGGTTATATTGCAACCGAGCGCGTTTGTTTGTACCATCTTTAAAACCAACTTTGAGACGCTCTCAAGTTACTCTGATGACGTCAGTAGATATTGCTCCAAGCACACAAATAAACAAAGCTATTAAAAACAGCATACATGATGACGCGTTCGCGCTCTTTCTCTTGATTGGCTGAAAAGTTACGATGTAACCTTGTATAAGGATGTTGCCCCCAAAGGTTATCCCGTAACTTTTCAACCGCTCAAGAGAAAGAGCGCGAATGTGTCATCATGTATGGTGTTTTTAATAAGTAAAGTGGTGCATATATGTAAAAATAAATGGCGATTTGTACCTCCAAACTACATATTTTTATCATTATATAAAAAACGAATTTCATATATTATGTAATAGTAAACATAAGTAAATCAAGTAAAAAATGTTTTTTAAATGTAAGAAAAACTATATAAATTTCCCGCTTTTACACCAGTTGAAGTTAGCGACAGTACCGCTATACACGGGAGAAGCGAAGATAGCAATAGGAGAGAGGAGGAGAAGAAGGTTTTCGTATATACGTTCGAACGAAAAACCCGCGTTTTATTAAAATTTTAAATATAAAAAGGCCATCGAACTACAAATTAATATTATCAAACTAAATACTTATTCTTCTTAATAAAACAAACATTTTCTGATTATTATATAATCATAAATATAAGTAAATTAAGTTAACAACACAACTTATTAAGTTATAAAACTAAGAAAATAAAAATTGAGAAGTAGATTTATGTTTTTTTTCTCGGCAAATTTTCGTCCTTTTAGATTTAACTTTTCTCTTTTCAGTGATTTTTTGTTTTAAGTTTAAATATTTTATTCTTAAAAGAAAAAACCTCAATTTAGAAAATTGTTCAATTAATGTTTTGTCAACAAGAACGTGCCTTGCAATATACTTTCAATTTCTTTATATTTATAACAGAATACCTCAGAATTCTAATCTTCTAATGTAAACAAACACGAGAATTATCGCGAGGTGCGTCATCACAGCGTCACATGCATCCACCCTCCCTTTTCCCCAGGCCACACAATGCGCCAATGTCAGTAAATCACCGATACGGATTCCGTCGTTTCCGCAGATGGATAAAACACAGAAATCTGTTTCTCACTCTGACCGAGATACCTGTTATATTTATCACGTTTTCAAATCAATTTACATTCACCGATAGAGTGCACCACTTCCCTGAGCAATACTTTATTTTTCCGAAAATGCATTACGTTGACTAACTAGATATATTTAAACAATGATATTAGTAATACTTATAACCATTTATTTTATAGCCACTCTGTGCGATGTGTTTGCAATGTGCGTTATCTCAAGCTTTTAACATGTTGTTAATCGCAAATTGATTAGCCAAATTTATACTTAATAGTCTTATCAACACACGCAATAGCATTTACATACGTATTCCAGTAAATTATTCATTACCTAAGTTTGTGTATTGTATATACATTGAATTGTTGCATTTTGTCATTTCTTTTTAAGTAGGTATTTGTTCATTAGGCCAAGGATTAATATTTGCAATTCCTTATCAAAACAATAATTAACATGTCCAAACGTAGTGGCAATTTAAGACAGAAGGCACATTTTAGCGACGGGATTTATGATTATCAACACTTTCTTCTTTCACATTTTGGAGGGGTACATATTTTACATATACATACAGCAAATTGTCAAATTTACAGCACATTACAGTTTAGAATAGCGGGTGTACTTATATAAAAACATCGTGTTCAAAATAGAAATGCTTATAATTTGAATATTCCTAGATCTGTATTTATAGATGTTTCCAAAATTGTTTTTAAAATGATAAATTACGACATAACTCTTTTTCTTAATTTATAGGTCAACTAATCATAAAAAAAAAATATATCTAAAGAAGCAATTTGAAGAAAAAACGCAGACATGGACACTCAGAAAAAATACATGCATTGATTCAATCAGAAAATAGTAAATTGAACCACAATTTTTATTTAAATATGGTAAAGCGTTTTTTTTTTTTTTGAACGAATATAAAGGTGAATGTTGAGTTATTTTTGTTGGTTGACAAGTAAAATTTGATTAAAGTAAACATCTATTTGTATTAATAGAAATACATTTCACAATCAGTTAAATTTATTGTATGTAATATTATATGTGTGTGCCAATATAAAATATTGGTTTTGATGTAAAACAATAATTGTTTGATATTAGTAATAAGTAATATTGTAGATAAATCAATTATGAATATGTTTTTTATTTAAAACGACAACTACACACAGAAAAACGATTTCTTAAGTGAAATAAAAATATTTTCTTGACTATATTTACTTAACACAAGTAAATATTTACTTCATTCAAGAAAATATTATAGATAGGCTTGAGTAATTACACCTCTTCCTGTAAAATGTTTTATTTTGCTTGAAATATTACTGAAACCAAATACCATGTGATTCAAAATGATTGTCGTAAGAAAAAAACTGTTTTCCGGAAAAATTTATCTATACTTATTACCAATTTAATGAGCGAAGTTAGCTACATACAAATTTCATACATTAAATGAATTTTTTTGACATTTAGCGACATTGGCGTGCGTGTTGTAGTATCTTTCGATTATTTATCTTATAATCTTTTTCAAATCGTTTATATTTACATCTAATATCACCAGCAATAGTATTTCTGAATATTGTAAGCAAATAAGGGAATTTGTCTGTGGTAATAGCTCAACAAACAGGTAAAAAATCAATATTATCATTAAGTGAAATAGTTTATTACATTTTCATAATTTTATAGGCTTATCATACACTTCAGCGCAATGAGCTGTCAAAAGAAAGTTACATTTTCATCCCTATAAAGTTTCTACGGTACAGGAATTATAACCATTAGATCACTATAGGCGATTGCAATATTGTCATTGGTTTAATAACAATTTAAGGGGCGATGCTTGCTAAACAAATCATTTTTCTCAGATGAAGCCTGGTTTTATCTAACAAGCTATATCAATTCACAAAGCTATCGTATCTGGTCTGCAGAAAATCCACATGAATTTCGAGAAATGCAATTGCATCCCGTAAAAGTTGGAGTTTGATTAGCTATGTCCAGGCAACGAATAATAGGGCCAATTTTCTTCGAGGAAACTGTAACAGCCTAACGTTACCAACAGATGTTGGAATTGTTTATTGCAGAGTTACAAGAAAATGAGCTTGAAGCAGGTTATTTTCAGCACGATAATGCTCCAGCACATACTGCTCGACAAACCTGCCAATATCTTCAACAGTTTTTTTGCTGACAGGTTCGTTAGAGCACAAAGATGGCCACCAAGATCGCCTGATCTAACCCCATTAGATTACTTCATATTCGGCTATCTAAAAAATAGGATCTATAGAAACCGCATGCATACCATAGAAGAACTGAGAGATGCAGTTTTGTCACTTAATAATTATACTAATTGTATGTTATAATTTAAAGTAATAAATAAATTTAGTTAAACACCAGTTAGTACTGAATTATAAAATCATAATTTAGTAAAGTTAAATTAATTACATTTCATTTTTACAAGCAGAAACACCAATCCATAGTCGTTTATATAATGCGAGTTCAAATATAGGTTACGTTTTCTTATTTATGACAGATCCGTTTACTTTCTTATGTTCCAACACTGACTTAGTTCAAACCTTCATTACAAACACGCGGCATATACCTACACCCTGTTACTATCTATAAGAGCGGAATTGACAATCATTTTGAATCTCTGTGTACTTGTTTGCGTATATATGAACGTGCCGTCTACTTGGCCGGAGTTATAATCACTTGTATCAAGTAATCGTTCTTCTGTGTGTATCGATATAACCTTGAAATGTTATCAAACTTAATAGTAATTTTTTTGTTGCGTCAAATGAGAATCTTTGGTAATTACCACAATTCCGACTATCAAAAATTAGGAACTAGAGTTGCCTCCAATCACCCCACAGGGGTAAGCAATTGCGTAAGTCAAGCCCAACCGTAAGTGCGATGGAGAAGCCTAGTGCCATGAGCACCACTTTAATATTCACATAATAACCCCCTATGCTAGATAAATATGAAATTGCCTCGTTATCAGTGTTGCCAATTGACAAAAGACATATTTCACTAGATTGGGATTATAATTCCACCAGAAAATCACTAGAATTGGCAAAGGAATTACTTTATAAAGTATTTTAAGAAAAGCAAAAAAAAATATTTTATATATTTATGTAATTAATACTTTTTTACTATAAATTCCCATTTATTTCATTTATTATTATAATTTGAATGAATTTAATACAACACTTATTAGGTAGTCGTCAAATATTAATAATTTACGACAATATACAACTATAATATGTACACTTCTAATGTCATTGGATATATGCTGTTTTAAAGCACCTTCTATCCAACAGAAAATATTATTTGCTTCAACAGTTTTTCTATTTCTTTTATAATTTTTCATGTTGCAGCAACATTAAAATTTTAACGTTGATTTTATAACCGACTTCTTGTTGAAATCACTGAATATATATTTGGTTCAACCAAAATAAAATAACGAAAAACGTTTTGTTAAATTGATGCATGTATTTATTCTGAGTGTATGCAACTCTTTCAAAAATAAAATCATTTTAATTGCTTAAACTGAATTGGAACTCAATTCTTGTAATTTTATATTGAACATTCGTGTGAAGAATTGATTAAGTATTGTTACAATGAACAGAAATGCAGGTACATTCAAACAAACCTGCAAAAAAGGACTGATTTTTTTTTATACATTTTTTTTTTAATTATACCGAAAAGAATAAAGGAAAATTGAAAAGAAAAGAACAGAAATTAGTTAAAACATCATTTATTTTATGAAAAATTCGTAACAAAAAAAAATATCTGAGCAAAAAAATAATAGGAAAATGGAACATTATTTTTTTTTTTCAAATTTTTAGTTTTAACTTATAAAATCATTTTTTTTTAAATTAAATACAAAATAAACAAAAAAATTAGAATTAAAATAATAATAATAATTAAGTAGCTATATTTTGTACATACGACATGCATTATACAAACAAAAAATAGTTACAATAATAATAATAATAATTAGACTAATAAAAGAAACAAAATCACTTGTCGCAAAATTGAAATTATCATTGACAAACAATTATTGACGATTCCAGGTAGAAAAGAAATAAATTATATTTTATCATTTGTTACAAATTAAAATTAAATATATTAATAAACATAAAATTAGTTATTACGCAAAGTTATTCAAATTATTTGAGTAACTTTCGTTTTTTTTTTGTAAAGGTTTTTTAAAACATTTTTATAATGCTGATTAATGACTAAATAACGATTTTATTTTATTTGTCTTTAAGTTAAACTATTTCTCTTTATGTTGCTATTTTGAACACTTTTCAAAGAAGTAAATTTAATTCCTTCAAGACTTAATAAACTAAAACAAAACGTATTTATGAATACAATAATACAATAACATATAAATAATTGGGAGATATATAAAAAATATACATTATACAGCGCTTAAGAAACAACATTAGTCATAAATTATAAGGGTTAAAGACCAATTCTCTTTTAATTAGTTTAATTTTCAGTGGCACATATTTTATTCCTAAAAAGGGCACCTAGGTAACATTATTTTCTTTTTTTTTTTATATATATATTTTAATTCACTTTTAACTTCGTTTATTAAACATCTGGCACAAAGGGAAACACACTTTTTTTTTTATTTCTCTAATAGAAAGGAATATTTAAAACATTGAAAGCCAAAGATTGTTTTTAACAAACTTTTCTTTTTTTTTTTGGTTATACCTATCATGTATATAAATATAAACTATATATTTTGAAGTACAAGATGATCAAGTTTGATAATAATACATTGTATAACAAAGTCATGTATTTACAATGTTATAATTTATTACATACAGTAAAAAAATAAACATTAATAAGTATCACAGTATTTTCTTTATTATTATTATTATTATTATTTCGAATATCCGTTTATTCCAAAGTCCTAATCAACATTTGACTAAAAATCATACGAATTATGTGACCGACAAAATAATATGAAATATTAAAGGGTATACAAATAGTGAACTTATCAAAAACCCTTTTGTGTTATTATTTTACATATTTCACCGGTCACAGAAATGATATCGATAATAATAACACAATTTATATGTGTATTTATAAAGTGTGATACATAAATTACTACACAGATAACAGTCATTTGTTTTTCAATGGAAATTATTTCGAATGAAAACTAAAAAATACATAAATCAGGACAATAATATTCGATATGTTATATGAAGATGTAGTTTTAAATTAGTAGGAAATCACTTGCGAATTACAGTTAATATACAGAGCTGATCCGAATTAAATGTAGATCATTCCTGTCATTGTTATAATTGACAGTAGTTAGACAGGTTAAACTAGACATGTAGTGTTTTGAGTGCTGATTAAGATGCAATTAAGAAAAGAATAGTATATTTCAAACCAAAGGAGGAACGTGCTCTATTGCAAGCCGCGGGCAAATATTATATTGTAATTGTCCAAGGCCTGCAATGGCACTTTCTTTACGTGGTTTGAATACTATTTTTTTTGTAGTAGGCTTAATCTGTCAAATATTTTTTGAGAACTGTCAAGTTAGCGTCGTTTTAAAAGTGTTTAATTATCTCATAATGAGCTTCAGATTGGGTCGAATGTACTGAAGTCATCTATCAATAATGTCATATATTATAAGATGGGCAGTTTCATCATGTCAATGTCACTTACTTTCCGGGCCTAGGGAGGAAAAGTACAAGTTTCCGCTCTCAAATGAGGGAGGAAAGTCGACACTTTCCTCTCTGCTGGGGAAAAATATTTTTCGATACTCAATTCGATTTATTGAAAACGTGCAAAAAAGGTATTTAGAAAATAACGTAAAAGATGAGGTTGGTTTAATACTTTTAATCTCTAAAAAATGATTTAAAAAGTACGATAGATTGACTATGCGGAAAACTAAGTGAAAGCTTGGTTTGGTCTTTTTAAAAAGTTATGTGAAATGTGGCGTTAGTTTTTTTCCGTAGAAAGCTAGGTAATGGCTGGGGTTGGGCCAAGTTTTAGAAGATCACGCAAAAGATAGAGTTGGCTTGATTATCAGAAAACGACATGGTTAATTGTTAAAAAAAAAAAACATATGTAAAATTTGGGATAGGCATAATTTTTAGAAAATGATGCAAAAAGTAAGGTTGGCACAATATTTAGAAAACCACACAAAAGGTTGTTCGATTTTTCGAAAATAACGTAAACGTGTTTTTATAAAACTAGGTAACAGTTGTAGTTGCCTCTAGTTTTAGAGATGACGCAAAAGATGGTGTAGGCTCGATTTTTAGAAAATAAGATGGTTAATTGTTTTAAAAAGGGCTAGGTAAAAAAGCTTGGATTGGTACGATTTTTGGGAAATGATGCAGAAAGCGGGGGTTGACTCAATCTTTAGAAAGCGAAGCAAAAGGTGTAAGGTGGGCTCGATATCTAGAAAATCACGTAAAATTTTTTTGTTTAAATGACGTGAAATCTGGGGTCAGCTCAATTTTTAGACAATGCGGTAAAAGGTCAGATTGCCTCGATTTCTTTAGGAAACTTGGTAATAGCTAAGATTAAGTGAGTTTTGGAAGATGACGCGAAAGAGTTGGGTCGATTTTCATAAAATTCTATGAAAAATGAGCTCATTATTATTATTAAAAAAAATAATAAGTAAAAACTTGGATTCTCTCACTCAATTTTTAGTACATGACGCAAAATGAGAATTGACTCAGCTTTTAGAAAAAGGTGAGACTGGCTCATTTTTTTTAATCAGGTCAACGTTTGGATTGGCTCAATCTTTAGAAAACTACTCAAAAAGTAGAATTGGCTCGATTTTTAGAAAACGACACAGAAGGGTTAAATCAATTTTTAGAAAATGACGCAAAAGGTGGAGTTAAAACTCAATTGTTAGAAAATCACGTAAAAGGTAAGATTGATTCAATTTTTATTCTTTTAATAAGGTAAAAGCTTGCATGGAAAAATGACGTGAATTTTTGTTTCTGCTTAACTAACGTGGAATCTGGATTTGATTCAATTTTTTCGATTTTTGCAAAAAAAAAAAACCAAGTAATAGTTTTGATTGGCTCATCTTTTAGTTAGAAAATAACGCAAAAAGTGTAGGTAGCTCAATTCTTTGAAAATAACATGAAAGTTTAGGCTGGATAATTTTTCTTTAAAAAATGGCTAGAAGTTTGGATTGGCGCAATTTTTTTTTGGCTCAATCATTAGAAAACGACGCGAAGGTGAGATTGATTCAATTTTTATTCTTTTAATAAGGTAAAAGCTTGCATGGAAAAATGACGCGAATTTTTTTTTTCTGCTTAACTAACGTGGAATCTGGATTTGATTCAATTTTTTCGAATTTGCAAAAAAAAATCTAAGTAATAGTTTTGATTGGCTCATCTTTTAGTTAGAAGATAACGCAAAAAGTGTGGGTAGCTCAATTTTTTGAAAATAACATTAAAGTTTAGGCTGGATAATTTTTCTTTAAAAAATGGCTAGAAGTTTGGATTGGCGCAATTTTTTTTGGCTCAATCATTAGAAAACGATGCGAAGGTGAGATTGATTCAATTTTTATTCTTTTAATAAGGTAAAAGCTTGCATGGAAAAATGACGTGAATTTTTGTTTCTGCTTAACTAACGTGGAATCTGGATTTGATTCAATTTTTTCGATTTTTGCAAAAAAAAAAAACCAAGTAATAGTTTTGATTGCTCATCTTTTAGTTAGAAAATAACGCAAAAGTGTAGGTAGCTCAATTCTTTGAAAATAACATGAAGTTTAGGCTGGATAATTTTTCTTTAAAAAATGGCTAGAAGTTTGGATTGGCGCAATTTTTTTTTGGCTCAATCATTAGAAAACGACGCGAAGGTGAGATTGATTCAATTTTTATTCTTTTAATAAGGTAAAAGCTTGCATGGAAAAATGACGCGAATTTTTTTTTTCTGCTTAACTAACGTGGAATCTGGATTTGATTCAATTTTTTCGAATTTGCAAAAAAAAATCTAAGTAATAGTTTTGATTGGCTCATCTTTTAGTTAGAAGATAACGCAAAAAGTGTGGGTAGCTCAATTTTTTGAAAATAACATTAAAGTTAGGCTGGATAATTTTTCTTAAAAAAGGCTAGAAGTTTGGATTGGCGCAATTTTTTTTGGCTCAATCATTAGAAAACGATGCGAAGGTGAGATTGATTCAATTTTTATTCTTTTAATAAGGTAAAAGCTTGCATGGAAAAATGACGTGAATTTTTGTTTCTGCTTAACTAACGTGGAATCTGGATTTGATTCAATTTTTTCGATTTTTGCAAAAAAAAAAACCAAGTAATAGTTTTGATTGGCTCATCTTTTAGTTAGAAAATAACGCAAAAAGTGTAGGTAGCTCAATTCTTTGAAAATAACATGAAAGTTTAGGCTGGATAATTTTTCTTTAAAAAATGGCTAGAAGTTTGGATTGGCGCAATTTTTTTTTGGCTCAATCATTAGAAAACGACGCGAAGGTGAGATTGATTCAATTTTTATTCTTTTAATAAGGTAAAAGCTTGCATGGAAAAATGACGCGAATTTTTTTTTTCTGCTTAACTAACGTGGAATCTGGATTTGATTCAATTTTTTCGAATTTGCAAAAAAAAATCTAAGTAATAGTTTTGATTGGCTCATCTTTTAGTTAGAAGATAACGCAAAAAGTGTGGGTAGCTCAATTTTTTGAAAATAACATTAAAGTTTAGGCTGGATAATTTTTCTTTAAAAAATGGCTAGAAGTTTGGATTGGCGCAATTTTTTTTGGCTCAATCATTAGAAAACGATGCGAAGGTGAGATTGATTCAATTTTTATTCTTTTAATAAGGTAAAAGCTTGCATGGAAAAATGACGTGAATTTTTTTTTCTGCTTAACTAACGTGGAATCTGGATTTGATTCGATTTTTGCAAAGAAAAATCTAAGTAATAGTTTTGATTGGCTCATCTTTTAGTTAGAAGATAACGCAAAAAGTGTAGGTAGCTCAATTCTTTGAAAATAACATGAAAGTTTAGGCTGGATAATTTTTCTTTAGAAAATGGCTAGAAGTTTGGATTGGCGCAATTTTTTTGGCTCAATCTTTAGAAAACGACGCGTAGGTGAGATTGACTCAATTTTTAGGAAACCGATTAAAAGATTTTTTTTGTGGCGTGAAATCAGAGTATAATTTCATTTTAAAAAGAAATTAGATGAAAAGTCAGATTGGCTCCGTTTCTTCAGAAAACTTGGTAATAGCTGAGGTTTGCTCAACTCTGAGTTACTAGAAGGTGACGTAATGGGTGAAGTTGGCTCGATTTGTAGAAGATAACAACATAAAAAATGAGATTGGCACATTTTATTTTTTTGCTGTTTTCCACATGTCTGAGATCTCATATAATCTCACCCACTTATTTTGTCTCAGTTAAAATACCTTTCCAATTGAGTTTACTCAGACCAGTTTAAGCGAGTCTGTCGGATTAAGTGACAGTTTATTAACTGAGTCAGCAAAGAGATCTTAGATCACTAGGTGACAACTGAGTAAGGTTATATGACATCTCAGACATCTGGAAAGCAGTATTTATGATTAGGTAAGAGCTTGAATTGGGTCAATCTTTAGAAAACGACGCCAAATGTCTGGTTGGCTTAATTTTTAGAAACTTAACATAAGAGGTAAAATTAGTTAATTTTTTTATAGAACAAAGTGTAAAAAATGAGAATGTTTCGATTTTTAGCAAATGATATAAACTGCGAGGTCGGTTAGGTTTTAAAAAACAATGCGAAAAGGTGATATTATTTCGATTATTAGAGAATGATGTAAAAGATTGGATATCGGTCTAACTTTTTTTTTTCTTAGAAATAAGTTTAAACTGCAATTTTACTGTAATTGGTTCAATTTTTAAAACATGTTGCAAAAGATGATATTGACTTAAGACTATGATACAAATGGTGAGAGAGAAGGTTCGAGTTTAGAAAAAGATGTCAAAGTGGGATCGAACTGTCAAAGGTAGGGCTGGGTCATTTTGTTAAAAATCTGCGCAAAAGATGAGATTGGTCACGTCTTTAAAAACGAAAATACTGGATAAAATTGGAGATTAATTAAAATTTGTAGAAATTTAGGGAATCGCGTGGATATTTCTAAAAGAAATACAGGAATAAAAAAAAAGGTAGTTTTTAGAAAATAATGTAAAATATCCGTCTTCATTTTTAGAAATTAACTTCAAGATTAATTAGACTGATTCAAGTTTTTAGGAAATGACATAAATTATGAAGTTAGATTTAAAAAAGGGTAATATAAAAAGCGAGATTGTTTCGATTTTCAGAAAATGCCCTAAAAAAGTGCTCGATCTTTAAAAAATGGAATGGGGTTAATTTTTAAAACATGGCGTAAAATATTACACTGGCTTGAAGCTTAGTGGGGTTGGTTCAAATGTTCCAGAAATGTTATATTCACTTTTAATTTACATTATTAATTATAGACATTGTAGACCTTACCAAGCACATCTAGATCGCATAAAACTAAATAAATAATTTTTATCTATTTCGGCAGATAGTTTGATTTGTGACACAAAAGTAAGTAAAGAGTTAAAAAAAAAATCGTCACTGTTCCCTTTAAGTTTAACAATTTACTTCAAACTTTTGTGCATTCAAATTTCCTTTTTCGTAATCACTTCTTAATCAGCATTAAAAAGATCTTATTTTTTGTAAATTTAACCTACTTAAACCTTTGCACGATCAATAATAACAAACTTGAGGAATAATGCTATAAGAAGCAAATCATTTTTACTACTTCCTCAAATTGAAACGATATTAATTAAAAACACAGTCATATTTCATATCTGGCAAACTTAACGCACGCAAATTTTACGAAAACGATTACAAACTCGGATTTTTAAAACGTCAAATTTAAACAACAGATAAAAATATACAGAGCGTTTTTTTTTTTTATTTAGAGAGAACGATCGATTTAGCCACTGGCCACTGGTACATTTGGCACTAAAAACAACGAAAACTATTTTAACGAGATTAACACTTCCTTTCATCAATTTAATATTAATTTAAATAAAGCGATTTATTTTATTCATTATTCGTATACGATTTCTGTAAACATTCACACTGTCGTCACGAATAAAATTTGACGCGTCTACAAATTAGTTACAACGACGCCTTGTATAGTATAGTAGCATAGCAAGACGGCGTTTTAAATAAATTACAACAAACATTACTCTCTGAATCTCTACGAGATGACGCGGCCCGACAAAATGATCTTTTGTGTGGACGATGTGATTATATCATCGGTCTAATCGATAATGAGATGGTGGCGCCATCATGCGGACAAGTCCGACAATTCGGGCGCGTCATCTATATGTGGTGTTCGGTACTACCGGTGATAGAGGGGGTTTTACAACGAATTTTCGATACCGGTAACTTTGATAATTTCTTTTTAATAATGATTAGGTGGGCGGCAGTTTAAAAAAAGATATATATTAAAGGTAGATTCAATAAATATATAGGTAGGGGGGTTTCAATTAAACACATGGCAAGTATATGGCAGTAAATTGATTACCTACTTGTGCTAATACTATCAACAAAGGAACTGATGAATTTAATTAAGTGTGGATTTTGATAACATCCGTGATTTGGCAAGAATATAATTTGGTTCAAATGAAACCTACTCTTATTTCTCTTTCCAAAGCAGAGTATATTAGAATATTGATAATTAAAATGTCCTTCATATTATGGTGTCATGCATCAGTACTTAAAAGCTTTTACAACCGGGTAGATTGTACTTAAGAGCATTGCTCATTTATCTTTAAAATAGATCATCTGCTCGGAATCAAAGATTTGGAATATTTCCTCAATTCCAATTCACAACAAGATTGTAATTTTTATCGTGCTGTGGAAATGTATTTTCAATATCTATTCCACCAAAATTATCAAAAAAAAAAAAAAGCAAAAAGCTCTTATTTTTTTTCGTCTGAAATATTTGTAATTAATTTTTCCAAATCGGAAATCATTATAGAATATGGGGCGTTTGTATGTGAAATGTATATTGCATTGCAAGATATAAGAATATTACTTTTAGCTTCTGTAATGGTTTTTTGGAACAAATATTATACCAATATGGCCAAAGAAATGTTCCACTGGCGTACTATAGATGGCACCACAAGTATTCTCTTATGGAAATATATTACCACTACAAATGCACAACAATAGAAAATGCTGGTGGTGACATCTACAGTGCGCCAGTGGAACATTTCTTTGACCATATGTATACTGGTATAATATTTGATTGTATCTTGCGTGGCGATTAATTAGCTAATTCCTCAGTTAAAGGGTACAGTTTACAACATTTGAATCCATAAGCCGTACTGACTATAAATTACGGCGCTATAGACAATAAAATTGTTTTAGTTAATCAGCTGTCATTAATATTTATGAAATTAAGAAATTTTAGTGTGCAATTTATGAAAGTCGTAAGAATTAGCGGCTTGATTAACACAAATAGATCAGATCAATAACACTATTATCTTTTAGGAGCCGCAATTCATAGTCAATACGGCCCCTGTACTCATTATAATAATTCAAAAATATATTGTTATGAAGTTCCTTATTTTAAATGAAACACGCATCATCATTTAAAATAAGCGACTTTCGATTAACAGAAAGTGCAAAAAATATTTTATTTAATTTGAATTCATAACGTGAGGTGAGCAAAGGGGTGTAAACTGTAAATGATTTTATTAAGTTTTTAGGTCGATGGCTCAATTCCTCCACATTCTGCTCCTGGTTAAACTCTGAGGAAAAAGTTTTCGAATGATGTCAGTCTAAGCCAGCAAGAAAGAAGATATTATTGGTTCCTGTTAACGGAATGAGACCAATTATCTCCTACCCTATTTGCTTAGGCTTGTAGGGGAGATTGGAGTATTAGCCAAACGGGAAAATATTTTAGTAGGTACTGCTGTAGGTTAGCCCACCCACATTTTCGCGAGTGTATTTTAAGTTGCCTAATTTGTATAAAACTACTGAATCATTGTATCGAGAAATTTCCACAATAATGTTTAGTTTGTATAAATTTTAGTTAAAGAATTAATAGTTTGATTTATTTAATTTAGTTTTTTAAGTTAATTTCATTGATTTAAATGTCTAGTTTTCGCTAGTATAGTTAATGTTTATTCTGTTATCTTTTCTTCGGTAAATTGTGCGGCTGCGTTGTACGTAGTCGAGAGTAGGATTTGTGTTTGTATACGACTGTTCATCCTTGTCACTCAGTTCCTTGGTAGACGTAATTTTGTAAATTTTTGCAGCCATTTTGTATTACATCTTTATATCGTAATTTAATTCGTATTAATTGTGTTTTTTCTGTCCATCAAGGAATTCGCTAAATAATAATTGCTATTATATTGATGTGCGCACATTTTAGATATAAGATCATTTATTATTTTTGTTCAGGAAGATATTTTAGTTTAAAGAGTTAATTTTTCGTTTTTTTAATTTTGCTATTTTGTTTTTAATTGTTTAATCAGCTCACGTTGGGTGAATAGAAGCTTTGTGGTTGCTTTTAGTTTTTCATTCTTGTTATTTACTAGTAATTGTCCACGTTTAATTTTAGTTTGTTTTAAGTTGAAACCACGTGGATTGAGTTGATATAAAAACGATTATCTTCCTGGACAAGTTAATCTTTTTCTTTGATGTAGGAAATAGCATTCTCCTATTGTAATTTAGAATCAAATGCAGTTTTTGTTTTAAGCCAGGACCCTTTGTTCACGGTTTTTTTCTGCAAAAATTTGTAGTGTAGTTTAGTGTTGTTTTTTTTTTATATAATAAATTCTTGGTTGTTTATTTATTGTCATTCAAAATTCTGTTCTTTTATTTTTTATTTAAACCTTTTTCATTTTTTTTTTGTAATTAAGAAAGTCAGATTTCTTTCACCCACATTTTACTTTTCGTGATTAGATTCAAGTTTTAATTCGCGAGGGTAACTCTGAGTTAAATTGTTCTTTTGCGCCCCTTTAAGATTTTTAGCCATTGAACTAGCTATTTTAATTTTTCATTTTTAATATTTCATTTTGCTTTATTCAAATTCAGTCAGTACACAGCAGTACGTTATTAAAATAGTAAATGACAAGTGAACAGTTAAAATAATTTATTTGTTGTTGTTGGTATCAAATCTGAGGTTAGATTTTGTCCTCAATCTATTCGTTTGTGTTGAAAGTGTCAAGCACGTCCGCGAAGAGTTCTAATTTGTTTTGTGACGTCATTTTTTTTAGTTCTGTATTAGTTATGAATTTTACAAACGAACATAACTTCTAATCTTTTATTGGGCGGAATAGTTGTGACGTTGGAGTAAAATTTTTTTAAAAAATATAGATTTTCAATCTTTTCAATCAACAGTTATTTGTGCCACTAACCCAGAAACTACAGTTTTGCGAGTTTGAGTACAATGTACATGTACTAATTTCTAGCCGTGTGATGCACACTATTTTTTGGGCGGACAAATATTAATTTTGAATTGAAAATAGAAAAATAATTTTGACGCTAGAAAGTTGATGTACAGGTTGGCACACATGTAACACACCTTCAGTGTTTTGACGTTTCTGAGAATAAATCTTTCTAGTTTAATATCTATTTATCAATAATAGGTGCTTTCCATTCACTCATAAAAGCAGTTCGGTAGTACTTCCGGTGTACTCTAAGTGCAATTTAAGCGATCCATTGCTAAGGAGTACGAAACTCCCAATGTATTCAACTTATTTGCTAGTGTTTCGTGCTCTAAATGCCATTTATGACAAGGTTTGACAGCTGCAGCGATTTTTTAAAAGTATTTGTGGTAAAATGTTTCTTTTTGCTTTGGTAAATGAAATGATTGCAAATTAAATATTACTATTATAATCGTTGTAAGATTTTTTTGATATTTTGAAGATTTCCTTGCGGTCACGATTTGTTGTTTACATCAAAATCTGATTTCTAGGTTAGGTTCCTTTTCCGCCTCCCTTTACAATTTAAAAGCACAAAAAGCGTTCCATTGGTTCTAAATTGTGTAGGTCGAGAGTAGAGTAGAGTTGGAGTAGGAGTAATAGACGGTGAATGGAAAGCACCTTATAAGTGCGAGCAAGACACCAGTTCATCTTAGTAAAGTTGCACAGTAACTTAATGATAATTTATTACATATCTGTCATGTCAAATGTAGTGTGCTAGCCTTTAATGACATTTTTGCCTGCCTAGTAATGCAAAATGTTTGCTTCTGGATGGAGAAAATGCAAAAAATAAATTGGTACACGACCCTATCCTCAGTATGCATCATTAAATATAAATATTCGGTATCGAAATATCGTTTAAAAACCATCACAATACGATTATCTTCCGTCAGAGAATCAGATAACATTAAAAATAATAAATAAATTATTAAAAGATAAGCATCACTACGTGTGTTGCGCCCATACTCATCCTCAATCCCCCACCCACAACACACTGAATCACAACCGATCCTTCCCACGAAACCCTGGTGTCGTCGTATCTTCAGACTCCTCAGTGCTGTTGGGTTTCAGTTTTTACGACGGTAGCGCCACCTACCGCGTCCGGTTCGTACCGAGCGTGCGTGCGCATGTGCCTGGTTATCATATCTCTACGACAAGCCGCGTAAGGGCACTGCGGACATTTGTACGGCTTCTCACCTGTATGCGTCCTCTGGTGCGTGGATAGATGGTCGGACCTAGAGAAGACTTGGCCGCAAACCCTGCACGTGTACGGTTTGACGCCCGTATGTAACCGCATGTGTCGAGTCAGCATATCACTGCGCGCGAAGGAGCGTTTGCACACTTCGCAGAGATACGCCTTGGCCGTGCTATCGCCGGACGTTTGTCTGCTCTTATGTCGACTCGCCATGTGTTTCGCCAGGCGATCGTGGAGGCTGAACATCTGCCCGCAAACTGGACAGACGTAGGCGACGTCAGATCCAGGGGGCATCTCTTCAACCACCGGGGATACTTCAAGGTTATAACGTGACGCCACTGATTCTTTTGTCGTGGGAGACGCTACGTCACCTTTGACTACAGGTACACTTACTGATCCTCTAGCTGGTAAAAAGCTGTTGGGTAGTAATTGGAGCGGTGTTTGGACTAGGCAGTCGACGCTAACTACTCTATCTCTAGTTTTCATCGATAGATCCAACGGGGAGTCCTGTGGACTTGAGGTCTCTGATTCGAATGACCCTCCACGCCCTGTATTAACGGCTAAAGGATGTACGGACCATCCTAAGGACGCGCGCGCTCTCTCAGCCTTTGCTGCTTCGAACCACAGTGGAAGATCAGAATCCGAATGACTTCTTCTTCTGAATATATCAGGCAGGTACTTAGAATGCAAGTAATGCTCGAAACTATAAGCAGTTGGTGCTGGAGAAGCTGGCGTTAACGGCGATATGGGACTCGCGGGGAAAAACCTATCGTACGGATGCAAGGCGGTGGATGGTGTCCCATCCCTGTGACGCAAGAGTAACACGGACAAGGCCGCGGTAGAAGTGGAGGACTGGAGCTCGCATCGTCCTCCTTAAGTCTCAAAGGGCTGAAGCTGATCCTCGGAGAGTCGCTGGAAGCTATGCGGCGATTTATTGCTAGAACTAGCTGGGCTGAAGACGTCTTCATCTTCGCTGACCGTGTTAAATCTCTCACGATCCACGCTGTCGAAGCGGAAGACTTCCGACATGGGGTGTTTAGGTGTCTTCAGCGCGCGCGGGTCATCTTCCTCTTTGATGTTGTTGTTTAACTGTTGGATGTTGTTGTTGATGGTGGGTGTGGTGGGGGCGCTGGACGCGTGCCCGGTGAGTTGTCGAGGACCTGGCTCAGGCGTTTCCGTTTGCGTTGCTTGCCGATGGGTCTGTTGTGGTTGGCGGCCAGTGGGTGGTTGTTGTTGTGCGGTTTGTCGGCTGCGGTTGTTGTCGTGGTGCTTTCGACGGCTGTCTCCGCCATAGTCATTAGTTCGGGGCGGCAATGGGCCGCGGAACCCGGCTCTGTCTGCTGGCGGCCCGAGCCGCAATTGGCATCCTCGGCTGTCGGAGTGGGGTTGACGATGTCCGTCAGCTTCGTGGTGGATGACGTGAATCTAACCATCTGCAAAGAAAGAAAATTATTTTAATTATGTTGTAAGCCTTTTAAATTATTTATCTACACTCAATTTTTCCATATTGATAGAAAATACCCTTTATGTCAAGTATGGGCAACCTTTGACATGTTGTGGGCCAAACTTTAGTGTGCAAATACGTTCGCGGGCCGCGTTTAAAACTATTTTAAAGTAGTATTTTTAAGTAGTTTTTTAAAGTAATGCTCATAATTTTTAGCGATAGATATCAGACATGAAATAATATGACAATGTTATTACAATGCAATTTATTAAAATAAAATAAGAAATTGAAATGAAAAAAATAGGTACATTATAATTAAATCGTGATAAATATTTTTTTTTTAATTGGGTTTTCTAAATTGTCTCGCGGGCCGAATAAAATCTTACCCACATATGCTTTATGTGATGGATAGACATTTTTTTCTACATTCAACCAATATATTAAATGGGTATATTTACAACTATAGATTTTGAAGAAAATAGAAATAACTTTCATTATGCAAGGCAGCTTAAGAAAGGACCGCAGGAGTTTTGCTTAGATTCAGTTAACGTGAATAAATAAAACATCACATTATGGCCATTTTAAAACAAACAAAAAAAAATCCAAATTAAACAAAACAACGATTTATTTCTGTCTTTTTCAATTCTATGCCTAGAAAATTAGAAATGGGGTATAGTAAATAATTAAACTGCAAAAGAAATAGCTAAAAATCATTACCATATTAATTTGAAATATATTTATATATTTCAAATATATTATATATTTATATTTAAACAAAATTTAATTCATTTTCTTGGTATTAGTGACGATAAATTGTGTTCAAAATAAAATTACATTCTTTTAACGTTTCGGCAATATATATTGCCTTCTTCAGAAAACTATAATATATTTAAATTAGTGTGAGCTACATTTTACATATACGTGATGCTTACCTAAACCATTATTCTAAACCGAAAAAATAAAATTTACATGTTTTGATTTATAAACATTAATTAGTGTTTAAATTATTACTTTTTTTTCTATTATTAAATTTGTAAAACATTTGTGCTATTTACTTAATTTACAATAAGGATTTGAAATACAACTTGTCTGTTTGTATATTAACGCAGAATGAATTTAATATTATTGAAAAGCAGGTTTAGCCTTTGAGAACAAACAAGTTTTTTACAATATTATTTATTTTACCAACAAATGCAATGCACGGAAAGAACGTATACCAGGTCTGTTCTTAAGGTAATTATAGTATTGAATTATAAATAGCTGACAAATTTTGGATTTCAACTCTATCATTGATTGCATCATTATTTTGTGTGTTTTTTTTAGGGCTGTGCTGTGGTTAGCGTATTTATGGCCATTAAGTCTTTCAGAAAGATGTTGCATAGTTTGCCCAATGTATACGCCTTTGCAATCATTGCATGGGATTTGTAACTAAATGCGTTTGTTTGTTATGGGGAACTTTATCTTTCAATTTAGTGAAGTAACAGTTTAAATTATTATGATTCTTATGTGCTATTTTTAATTTGTGTGGTAACAAAATGTTTTTAATTTTTTCTGATAGATTTTTAATGTATGGTATTGGAACATATGTGTGATCATTATTCTCTTTTTACTATTTGTTGTGTTGCTATTGTTGTTGTAATATTTGTGTAACCTGCTTCTAAATATTTTATCTATGAGTTTGTAAGGATAGTCATTACGTATTTATATGTTTTTAACTTCGTTATATATTCCTGATCTGTATTGTGGACTTGTTAATTTTATAGTTCTATCAATTAATGAACTGATGGCGCTTTTTTTATTGACAAGGGTTGACATGAATTGTAGTTAATGTATCTGTTTGAAGCTGTTGGTTTAAAATAAAGTTTTGTATGAATTTTGTTGTTTTATATTTAAATTTAGCGGCAAATTTTCGAAATGAAAAAAATTTGTTGAAAGGCCCCGATTTTGGTTTGCGCAGTACGCTGTTGCAGTTTCTCTGATGGAGATATCCACGCTGTATCTTCCCAGAGAAGCTGAAAACTGATCTTATTCGCCTCTATGTTGGATGTAGTTGAAGATGCTGATGTGGTCTCCGGCTTTACCGGAGAAGCCCTTGCAGCATCCACTACATTTTACTCTGTAAGCCCCTATTAGGGTTGCTTCAGACCACAACACCAACTGCAGCGGGAGAAGCCCAAGAATGGTCGCCACAGCAGCCGTCGGCCATCGAGGACATGGCTCCGTGATGCCCAAACAGGCAATTCTTTACTAAGACTTTATTAAGCGCACTTATAGCATAGCCTAGATTTGCTTTATGCCACCAGATAGCGAGGACGTTAGTTATAGAAGGGTTGGGCTTCATTTTATTAAAAATTACGCCAGAAGGTGGGGTTAGCCCAACTTCTGCAAAATTATTTGAAAGCAGTAGTCTCGTGTAGTACCTTTCTTAAAGAATATTCTAGCAGGGAGGTTTAGTCGATTTTGACAAAAAGATATTAAATAATGTAGCTGGTTCTATGTTAAGAAAACCGACGCCAAAAGTAATAAGGTTTTATAGCAGGATTTAAAATTAACTCCTATGATTAGAAGCACATTTGAAAATAGTACTCTAATAGAAACGTTATCTCACTTACGTAGACTGATTTACGGAATACTATAGAGTATCATGTAAATGATAATATTGTGTAGTATAATGGACGCTATAAGGATTTGAAAAAATGGAAAAGCTGCAGGATATGACATGATAACCTCAGAAATGTTAAAAGCGTTAGGAGAAAATGGAGTAGAACTGATGTTGAAAATATTCAAGAAGTCATGGGAAGGTGAAAAAGTACCAAAATATTGGAATATAGGATTAATAGTACCTACCAATACATAAAAATGGAAATACACCTGATTGCAATAACTACAGAGGACTAACACTATTGAGTAGAGTAACAAAAACATATGATTTTGGAAAACAGATTAATCTTGATCTCAAGCTGTAAAACAGATATTTCAATTCAAACTGGGTTCAAACTACAATATTAAAGGTTTCTTTTCGATATCAAATAATCTTAGATCTACCTAATTTGCATAATTGCGAAGCGTTTTACAACTGTATACCCCAATAAACCATTTACCTGGAACAGCCGACGCCAGCCGAACGCGCACCTGTGCAAATGGTAAGTAGTTTTGATAGTCACTGCGCTGTAGACAACGACATTAAATAAGTCGGCCAGTGTACAATTGGTGCATTTATGACAAAGTATAGATATTATACGCTGGCGAATATAACAAGCCACAGCCCGTTTTTATACAGATAATATTTTTTTGATTATTATTTATTATATGCGTGTAAGCCGGAGCTATGTAAGTAGAATCAATATAAAGATATATAATTATGTAACAGACGTTAACTTCAATTAAGAATGTGAATACTAGTTTGCGATATTTATTAATAATAGGCTATATTGTATTTATTTGCAATTATCAACAGAAGGAATCTAATGTATTTACATTAAAAATATTACGTTCTAGTAAATATTAATAACTGAGCATGTAGTTAATTAATTTCTACCTACATTCTATAACAAGATAGGTATTTAGATATTACATTGAACCGTATTTAATGTATTTAGCAAAAGCGTGTTCTTCTATCTACCGTATCAAACATTAAAGTGTAAATATTTCTTTATTTTCACACATTTCTCTTCAATATTTAAGTCTCGTACAATTTCCTTCACTTTCATTCAAATAATTTATCGATTTTTTCCATCAAAAATAAGTATCATTTTGTCGCCTACATGAACGTAAGCAGTTGAGGATGCGGTTATTAAATATCCGTTTAGTTCTAGATAAAAAGTAAAAAGTGAAACCACACGTTCGGGCTTTGCCTATTTTTACGGTTAATGGGGATAAAGTATCCGTTTTGAAATTCCGCAGGTTGTGCGGTTATATTTGGAAGTTTTCCTAAGCACTATTACAGACAACAAACACTACTCGAAGCCAAATGCTTTCCCTTAGATTCATTATATGAACTGTAAACAATTATTAAAGTTTGCGATCACTTGCCGTCTGTCACAAAGCTGCACTCGATATACAGGGTGATTCTCAATATATGCGACAAACTTCAAGAGTTGATTCCTAAGGTTGTTTTGATCATAAAAGCTCATATGAGTATATGTCCAAAACGGTTTGGTTTTAAAGTTATTGAATGTTTAATAATAAATTATGAACTATGACTAACACGATATAATATCACAGTTGGTTCTTCAAAAACTATTGTGTTGAGAGGGAATTGTTTATTTGTCATTTCAATATTTGTCAATAGTTGTCAGAGTATTCATTCAGTTTATTGCCAGTTTCTGTTTTCTAAAAATGAATTACACGAATGCTGAGATGTGTGATATGCATTTCGTTATACGGTCTTGCCAATGGAAATTCGCGTGCTGCTAGACGTCTTTATGAAGAACGATACCCGAACCGTATCATCCGCATCATTCAATATTTGCCCGTCTTCACCAACGTCTAGTGAAACGGGAATTTAAAAAACGGACGACTGATAACGGCACCCATCTACAGTGAGAACTCCACAAGTGAAGAAATGGTACTAAATGAAATTGAGAACATCCTACTACAAGCACCAGAAAATTCCGTTTGCTTTAAACATTGTCAGGCCACAGTTTGGAGATATTGAAGATCAACGTTTGTATCCATATCACATTCAACGGATGCAGGCACTTTTGCCGGCAGATTTTCCGCAAAGAGTGGCTTTTTGTCTATGGATGCAACACAAAGTCGCACAAAATCCTGACTATTTGGCTCAAATATTCTTCACCGACGAGGCTACTTTCTCTAGAAACGCGATTATTAATTTTCATAATAATCACATATGGGCTGAAGAAAATCCGCACGAACTAGTGAATGCCCGTCATCAACATCAATTCTCTGTCAATGTGTGGACCGGAATTGTTGGAGATCACTTGATAGGTGCACATTTTTTACCGATGCGGTTAAAGGCGACGTATACCGCAATTTTCTTGAAGGGGAGCTACCACTACTGCTGGAAGAAGTTCCATTGCAATTAAGATTACAAATGTATTTTATGCATGACCGTGCTCCAGCGCATTTTTAGTTTATTGCTCGCGAGTTTTTAGACAACACGTATCCAGATCGGTGGATAGGACGGGGAGGTCCACAACCGTGGCCTCCTCGGTCTCCAGACTTAAATTCTTTGGACTTTTTTTCTCTGGGGTCACCTTAAATCATTAGTTTATACGACTCCCATTGAAAATGTCGATGAACTGAGAAAACGTATTACCGCAGCTTTTCAAATAATTAAAGGGGAAATACCCCTTTATGTTTTAGAACGGATTCGTCAGTCAATACGACGGAGGATATAAGCTTGTATTGCAGTTGGGGGCGGTCATTTTCAACAGTTAGTATAAGTTAATTTTGTTTTACTAATTATTTTGTTAATTTATAATAAAAACATTAATTATGTTAACTTACTATTAAACATCGTACAACTTTAGAACTAAGCTATTTTGGACATATGTTCTTATGAACTTTTATGATCAAGATAACCCCAGGAATCAGCTCTTAAAGTTTGTCGCATATATTGAGAATCACCCTGTATACTTCACGAAGATCGTATAAGCCAAAATGGAATGAATATTTTTATTTTATTTGCATAGTATTCTCATTATGTTCCTATTCGTTAAGCAAGTTTCAATAATATCTATGCTACCCGTGATAGAACGTGCTGCAATGCGGCGGGGTTGGTGTAGTTGGCTCACTCTAGCCCTGGCTGCAATGCGCTCAGTTGCGCCTCGACACCTAGAAACCACTGCAGCGTTTAACTAGTTTTATGTCTCGCGAACTGCGGATGCCGATAATTTAAACGTTGGCACTTCCGATGGTGGCAGAATCGCCGCAGATGTAAATCTATACTAGACGGTCGACTTCTATCGCATCAACGATGGTTAATCACATTCATCACTTTAAATTAATGAATGTAGGTTAGAAATGAAGTATAATGACTTTGGCGGCAAAAATATCAAATCCAGTGAGTTCTATCAAATGAGTTAATATCTTCTTACCTTGTCTGGTAATTTTGTGGTTATATAGATCATAATAATAATAATAATAATAATAATAATCTTTATTTCCACTACACAGTACAAGTCGAAATAACGTCTGAACTAAGAAAAAGAAAATATTTGCTTATGCACCTACAGTATTAATATAAATATACACAATTAAACTAATTAAATTCAAGAAATTCAGAAACACTGTATGGCTCAATATTACATATGTAAGAATACGTCATACGTTTAAACCTTACAAAGTTATTTTCTAATTTTATATTTGAAGGTAATTTGTTGAAAAAACGAATACTATTGTAAAGTACACCTTTGGTGGATTTAGTCAGTCGATGTCGAGGAACATTATAATTTGTTTTATATCTTGTTGTATGTATATGTGTTTTTTCGTTATCTCTAAATAAAGTTTTGTTTTTAAAGTTAAATAAAAGACATTCATGTATGTAAATACCATACAAAGTGAGAAAGCCGCTAGATCTAAAGATGGATCGAAGTGATACGTTAAAATTCAGGCCTAGTAGTGCTCGCACGGCCCTTTTCTGCAAAATGAATATGTGTTCAGCTTCGGGAGAGGATCCCCAGAGCAAGATACCATAACGGATTATCGAAGCACAGTATGAATGGTATACTGCCTTCACAGTTGCATAATTGCAGACTCTACTTAATATTTTTAATGCGAAGCAAGCACCACCCAGTCTGCCACACACCTGTTCTATGTGGTGGGTCCATCTAAGTGTGTCATCTATACTGACTCCCAAGAAACGACAGAATTTTGTTAATTTTATTTTATCGTTATCAAGAACAATATCAACTGGAGTGTGTATAGTTTCATTGATTTTAAACAGTATACAATACGTTTTGTTTTCATTTATTTGTAAACCATTCTCTGTAAACCATTGCTTTACAGAACGGTATATGTTTGTCCAGTTTGTATTAAGAATAGAAAATCAAAACCACTAAACAGCAAGTTTGTATCATCTGCGTAATTAATGATTTTTTGATTGTTACATGAGACGTTTACAAAAATATCATTTATAAAAATTAAAAATAATAATGGCCCCAGCACGTTACCCTGAGGAACACCAATGTCTGCGGAGAGCGTACTGGAATACGCTACGCCCGAAACACTGTTAGTTTAACATATTTTTGCCGTGTTTATTCTGAATTCAACGTAGACTCATTTATTAGAACTATTAAAGAAAAACATGAGGCAATCAAATGTATCTGTGATATATCTATATCATATCCAGTGGCGGTTTCTGTATAGGAGCACATGAGCACGTGAATCCCCTAAACAAATCGTCGATTACAATTAATAATTATTACTCGATCTTAATATATTCGTGAAATATAAAGCAGCGAAACGAATAAACGACGCGACGTTCCTTTCTATACATATGTATGTACATCGCGAGCAAGCGACCGACGATGGAGCACGTGCGCCGACTAGGCGGGACTACGTTGATTTTATCAATGCCTAGCCGCATAAAGACGTAGCGGAGGTGGAGGGATACGGCAGATTCCATATGAACGGTGCACAAATTGAGTGTGCTCCTGTGCTCGCTTTCGTTGCGTTCTCGGGTCACGTTAACAAATCGATCGACATCAACGTTCAGCTATCGTGTTTTACGGATGAACTATATTATATATATTTTGTTTATGAGTTAGTCACCGTTCACAGGTCGTAACTACCATAAGAATAATACTGTTGTTGGTGACAGTTTTATAATGAAACCAAGGGTGCGTAATTATTTAATTTATTAAATACACATACTGCTGTAATTTTTATTTAAAAAAAACAATTATTTGAATAAATTTCATAATTTAATGTTATTTTCATTTGAAAGTTGTTTGATATTTAGGATAACGGTGATTCTTTATACTTTAAGTTTAATAGAATTTCGTGACTATGTATAACATTATATTATTTATTTCCTATTGCTTATTTTCGTATTGGACGGATTTGTTTCCTTGTTGATTTGTTTGTTTTCTGGCTCTCTGCTTTGTACGTGCGAGCGAGAGAGCCAATGTGATATAGATATCGGTGTGGCTCACATGTTTTTTTCTTTTGCTTGGAATTTAAAAAATTAATATATATATCTATTAATTTTGTTGCTTGTATTAAGCCAGTGCTCAATGTTTAATCATACTCGTGCAGTTTAGATGAGTAATTAATACAGGTCTGTATTACATTTAATTTTATATTTTAGTTTTAGGTATAAGAAGATTTTCAAAGAATTGTAGACGATAAAAGTTGATATAATTAACACAATAATCATGGTTGTAACAATTTAAATACTTAGTGTTAATTATAAATATCTTTAATTTAACTTTGTAAAAAAAAAGGAAATTAGACAATATATTTATTAAAAAAAAACTACCTATTTTATTTAAAACACTGATTTAAATTTTCGTTTGAGGTACTTCATCTACAGCAATACATTTATTAAACCCGCGCACATAAAATCACAAACTTAAACTCGTAAATCTTTAACTGTTCCCAAAAAGCGTACATTTCCCTCAAAGATACAAATAATAATTGATTTTTTTAGAAAAAACAAAAATAAATTGGCAGCAGCGCAGCCGCAGTTAAAGACTACGCCGCATCGTTAAATCCCTCTGCAAAAAGCCGACAAAGCAAAGCCGCCACTAATGCGCTTTGGTGCAGTCGACAAACAAAAAAGAATATATATAGTACGTAAAAAAAGTAATGAAATGAATATACAGTACGTAAAAAGATAATGAAATGCACAAAAAAACAAACAAAGTAGTATTGTAAGTAAACACTAAACAATATGATAAATAAGAACTATGGATGCGAACAGTTTTACTGTGCAATATTTGAAAGACAATTTTAATTCGTTTAGTTATGAACAGAAAATTCAAGTTAAAAGTATGGGCAGACCAAAACCAGAACTTAATTTGACGCAAACTACAAAGGGCAAATTCTTTGTTCATATATAGAGACTTTACAAGAAAATTTAAGAAGGACATGTACGAAAAAAATGATTGGATTTTAGTTAAAAATTTGCATGTTCTTGATTTTGTGAACACCCTACATTTTCGACCACGAGCCGCCACTGATGTTAGACCAGAACCACCTATATACTAAAGACAGTCACTATTAAAGACCCTGAATATTATAGAATATCTTGCGAAATTGAATGTTTGACCAGTAATATTTAAGACCGTTAAAGATAGCGGATGCAAAAATATAGCACTGCTATTATTTTGCACGCTGCTGTATATATCTCATGCTTAACAGTTGAAAATCACTTTTCCTTCTCTGTTCCAATCAAACTAAGGGCTCCGATTATACTTAAACGATAGTCAGAAGTCAGAGGCGTTCCAATCACTATTTCTCTTATTCGTTCATACATATTTACCCATAACGCGGTCAGGTATATCAGGTATCTGACTTCGAGTGGACCCAGAGATATCGATTGCCTCCAGAATTTGTTCGAAGCAGAGACGTAAAATACTACCGATGATCGACCGAGATCCTACGAACGCATACGAGTCCAAATAAGTTTTCATATATTCTCATTGTATGCAACTGGCGACATCTCTACGTTATATCAGTAGGTGTACTGACATGAAATTAAAAGGTTAATCTAATTTAAACGAAAATAATATTCTACACGGTGAATACTGTATTATTTCTTCGATAATCAATCAATTCAAATAGCACCAGATAAGATTCTGACAACCACCTAACTTCAAGAACAGACGGCAATGAATAGGAGTAACTTGTAAGATAAAACCTACTCATTTCTTTGTCTGGTTTGTTTTGTCTGATGTTTCGATAACTTTTTTTCAGTATTTGCTTATCTAAGTATATACATATATGCAAGTGAGTGTGTGACAACGAATGCCAGGCAACGACCACACAATAAATAATCTATATTATACCTATAGCAGTGTTGGTGTTAAAGTTAGCAAGGCCAATCTACAATTTGAAGGAGCTGTTGTAGAGGTTATATTACATGTTTGGTTTCCTAGATAAAATAAAGTTGTACAAATGAGAACTACCGTCGATAAAACGTAAATAATGAATATGCGAGAAGTGGGATGCATTTTTTTTTTTAAATTGTAACTAGAGAAGGTTGCTGACTAATGCTCAGGGAAGTTAGAGGAATATTAAAATTGTATCAAAACTAGTTTCCATCTGTATTAAACAAGCTTGCACCCACAATACGGTCATATCTTATATTCTGTCAGATTTGAGTTTATGTAATTTTATTTTTGTTCTTTGCATCTTACGAATAGATTACCTGCAAGGATAAAAGAGAGTAGAACATACACTGTTGAAAATATTACGGTGTTGGCGTTAATTTTGCGCTAGTCAAATATTTTAGTGTTGATTTTTCCAAACTTTGCCAGACAAGTGACTACGGCGTATTTAATAGAACAGAAATGACTAGAATTTCGTGTGAATTCTTTGTTATATATGAGGATTGACAATTTTCTAGACATTCAGAAGCGTCAACCAATCAGAATTTTTCCTTCGATAGAAATATAGAAACCCCACCTATTCTAATACAGTATTGCATTTATACGCACCACCTGCATTGCACGTGTATCTGTTTTCGTGTTTGATTCTCCGTATTAACATATCCAAACAAACCACCAAATGTGACTGACTTGCGAAGTGTAACCTCGTGTTATTAAACGTTAATTCCAGTGGCATAAAAAAAAATCAACATCTTAAAGATTATTGGGAACATCTATTAACGCAATTAGTTTAGACTTGAATCAAATAGCATAAACATTCACTTAATTTTTATAATGGTTCTCAAAAAATCATTTTTAAAATTGGTACGTTTAGTTGAAACCAAAACTGTGATGAAGTGGTTTTGCATATTTATAATTGAGAAAACTCTTAAAGAAAATATTACACTAAGAAATGGAGTTGCAATTAAAAAGACGGTGTTAGAACATGGTGAACACCCAATAGATCGCATCATTGTTAAACAGCTATATTTGTCTATCTAGATCAAATAAAATGTACTAGAGTATTTTATAATTCAGGTCAGTTGACAAAAAACCCCTTAGAAAGACAATACTGACTATCTTCTCGCAATTTTAAACTCTATAGTTCGACAAATAACACGAAAAGATTGGACCTCTCCTGACTATTAAATAGTCAAAAAGTGTTAAAATTTTAACAGTTGTAATGTTTGACCTAATTTCCCATTTATCTGCTCAGAAGCTTTTATGTTCTTGAATGAACTTTGCTTAATTTCACAAACATGTTGCTCTTAATTACTTTTCTGGAATCGATACGTGCAGATATAAAGTTTTGTGCCTGGGTGCCATCTTTTATTAAGGTATTTAGTAAGATTATTGTTAATTAAATTATAATTAGACCTGTAGTGCCATCTGGCATCGAAGTGTCGTACTTCTTGCTATTTCAACGCATCTTACCGTATAGTCAAAATAATGTCCATTTGTACCATTCCAAATATTAATCATTGCGTTAGAATAGCTTTTCATTGTCAATTATAGTTCAAGTTTCATTCATTAAACTTTTTTTCTTTTTGCGGATTACCGCATTTTGTTTTGTTAGGGTTATTTGATATGCGTTTATTTCCTATTCCGCCCCGCTAAAGAAAGCCGCAACACGGGTTTCACGACAGTACGCGTTGTTTGGATATTGTCACGTGAGAAACCTCCAGTCGAGTGCATTTTCTGTTTTACCTGGGCCCAAAGAAGGTTCGTTTTATCATATTTCTGCTAAGGGTTTACAGAGTATCGTTAAGCGGCATTCATTTAGTTTAATGCGCGATCTTTAGTCATGTAAGTGACTTTTCTTGTGTTAACTTTATAGTTTTTGCATTACAGTATCGATTTTTAAATATATAAATGATTCAAATGCCATTAAATTCTTCAGAAAATAGTTCATAGTGTTTTTTTAATTTACTTATTTCTATGTTAATAGCAGTAAAAATAATAACATTGTAATTACTGTCGCATAATAATTATGCTTATAATATCTTATTAATTACAATTTACATTTGCAATTGGACAACTTTCAATGATAAAAATTAATATTATTTATATATCTGTATGAAACCAATACAATGCAAAAAAGAAACCATCATCTAAAAAATAAATATAGAGTGTTTTTGGGAAAATACTTATTGTTCGAAACTTTCAATAGTCATATTTTGGCAATAATGTTAATATCTGAAAACATGTAGATTTACCTGCATTATGCTGTAGTAAAAAAATACCAATTCCATTGAAATAAAAAGTTTTGTTGTAAAGGATCACATGAGATGCGTTTTGAACACCCGTTATTATTCGGTTCTTGCCGAACACTTCTGCTACTCTTTTGTCTTACATCGCCATTAGTAAAACCACTAAACTCTATCTCATCAGCTATTTAATTTACTTGAAACAGTGCAAACGTCAAAAAACAACAAAATTACAAAATCTCAAAAGGTGAGTTTAGGATAGAGAACCCTCAGGTAAATAATTTAAATATCGTACATCATTAACCGATCAAATTTGTACCATTCCATAAAATAAAAGTGAGTCACACCTGATACCGAAAGTTCATAAGTTAAAATAGTTCCTTAAATAGATCACAGAGCCATGACACACTGCCAGTTCGATAACAAATTCCAACTAGAAGTAAAAAAAAATCTAATCCCATTCGTTGGACACCCTGTACATTGAATACATTATTATTATTTTTTTACTTACCTATCTATTTTTTCTGAACTCTATCTTTAAACAAATTTGTAATATAATATTATCACTACGACTATGTTATACTCTAAAAAGGGTACAGAATTGCCCCAAGATCGTACAGGAATTTTACCAAATTTTTTTAGGCGCCACTATGTATATTTCTATTAGTTCTTGTATGATATACACAATTTCCTCCATCTCTCAATATTGATACCAATTAACAAAGTGGGCAGATACGCAATGCTGACATGTGCCAACATAAAAACCGAATAGAGGAAATTTCTGTAAAAAACCGCTTTGGTACGGTATCAAAGCCTACAGTGCTTTACTACTGTACAAAAACGAACCAGTTAAACACCGACTATAGCGATCTTACAAGTCTCCACACAACGAACTGCTAGCAGTCGATCCCGTAGTCTTGCTTGGGTCTTCTGTTTCCAATACGAGTTATATAATACATTTATAATCGCGGTTGCCATGCAACCGCGATCGGCTTGGAGGAGCTAACTATAAAACAAGGTAGCTTGTATACTATATATGCATTCAATGTACCCTGCTTACACTATGGAATCTTTTTCCTGTATGAGTGTGTAAAACATATCTGTCTTCAATATTGAACGGCTGCTATCTTTGATGGCGAAAAACATAAACCAACGTCGGATAGAAACATTAATTGTTCGAGCTTAAATGATCCGCCCACATGGTCGGGTTATTAAACAGGAATGGAGGAAAGCTATTGAAGACTTCGCGTGGCTCTTGACTTATCTTTAGATCGTTTTTAATCGTGCGCCATTAAAGTATAGTTTAATTGATTGATTGTATTCTGCTTTGAAAGGCAAACTTTGAATCAATCTTAACTATGAAGATTTTATACGAAATGGCTGTTTAATAGCTTCTTTTTTCTTTATTCTAATTAAACAGTTTCATACACGCTTATAAAAACTCATAAACGAAGTTTAGATCGATAACGTCGGTATAGTTTTGAGTTTGTGATTAAAAAAATTGTAAAAAAACTTTTTAGTAACAAGAAATATACTTTCTCTCTGCTAACAATATATACCTAATAACCATTGTTAGATACATACTAGTAGTCAACCTTATGGACAATAGTTTAAGGATTTTGACATTTTGGACAAAAGCATAGATGGCAGCACACCGCTTGACTGTCCGTCCATTAAATAATAAACTTTTATAGTTAGACTACTACATACAAGATGCTCTCTACGTGTCGGTAAAATTTATTAATTGCAATATTACTCGTAAGTTTTAGGCAGTATGTAGGTGAGCCGGGAGGGAGGTGGCTAGGCGATGACCTTGGATGACGCGCCACGCGATTAATTTTCGTGTTGTTACATTGAATGGTTGTTCATTTATTACTGAAGAATATTAAAATATTTAGTTTGATTAATATAATAATCGTTGTTTTTACCATTTTATTTACTTTTTTTTAGTTTCTAATTTTAATGTTAATGCTCTTATATTGTGTGTAGTTCTAAGTTTTGTGTTATATTATAAATATTTTTTATTTGATTTACTTATGTTTACTATTGCATATAGTAGTAATTCGTCTTCATATAAAAGAAACATGTAGTTTGGAGTACAATCGCCTTTATATTTACAGATATGCACACAGTTACTTAGATTAGGTTGTCTTGTTTGTGCTGATCTAAGGCAGATCCATGAGAATTTACGCGTTTGTTTGTATTTAGAGCTGATTTTGTGCGGTTTGTTTGTTCTAGAGCAACAAATCAGATCACAAAGAGTTCCTCTTTCTGCTCGCGATCGACGTCGAGGCAATTACGAGCAATGTGCAAACAAAACCTAATCGCGCTACACCGTGATTGTAAACTGTGTTTTTAAATGTAATCCGATTTTATACTGCATCAATATGCGCACGATTATGGATAATATAATGAACCAATGTGTATTGATGTAAAAGAACGGCATTATTTTTTAAAAATTTCACTGTAGTACATAAATACTCAGATACTGATGTATTTTTATTGCTAGTCTAGATCATTAGTTTGAAAAAATACTTTTACTTTTCCTATTCATATAGCTGTGACAATAAAGTAAATATAAAATAAGCTTATATGCATCGAGCCGTTTTGTTTGTACCATCTTTAACCACTCTGGAGACGCCTCAAGATTACTCTATGATGACTCGATAGATACGCTTCCAAGCACACAAACAAAGCTATAAAAAGTTTTAGTGCACGCGTCATCATGTATGCTGTTTTTAATAAAAACAATGCTATTAAAACAGCATAGCATGATGACTGCCGTTCGCACTCTTTGTCTTGATTGGCTGAAAGCTACGATGTAACTTGTATATACGGATGTTGCTTCCAAAGGTTACCTCGTAATTTTGCAGCCCGCTCAAAGAAAAAGAGCGCGAATGTGTTCATCATGTTAGGGTGTTTTTAATAAGTAAAGTGGTGCATATGTGTATAAATAAATGTCGATTTGTACCCCAAACTACATATTTATTCAATTATATAAAAAACGATTTCTATTATTATGTAATAGTAAACTAAGTAAAACACAAATAAAAATGTTTTTGTGCCATATAAGAAACAACTATATAATAGAGTTTATACATTAAATTAAACTAAGAAAAAGTCAAAAAGTAAATGAAATGGTACCATACAGGTAAAAATAACGATTATAGGTAGGCTCATTTTAAATTCAAATTTCCCGCCTTTACACCCAGTTGAAGTTGAAGCGATAGTCCGCTATACACGGGAGAAGCGAAGATAGCAATAGGGAGAGGAGGAAGGAGAAGAGGGTTTTTATATACGTTTGAACGAAAACCGCGTCTTTATTAAAATTTTAAATTAAAAAGGCCATCGAACACAGATTTATAATTATCAAACTAAATACTTATCTTCTTAATAAACAAACATTTTCTGATATTATATAATCATAGAATATAAGTAAATTAATTAACAAAAATAACGTGATTAATTTAAAACACGAAACTGACATGAGAATAGATTTGTTTTTTTTTCGGCAAATTTCGTCTTTTGGATTTAACTTTTCTCTTTCAGTGATTGTTGTTTCTAAGTGTTAATGTTTATTTCTTAAACGAAAAAAACCTCATTGAAAATTTCAAGGTAATGTTTTGTCAACAAAGAACGCCTTGCAATATACTTTCAATTTCTTTGTATATTATTAACAGAT